>CM057813.1:16567298-16684118 GCA_030067965.1 Latrodectus elegans | reverse complement strand
GTGTTCTTTCTATGCTTCATCATCAGATTGCTTTACTCTCTCAGAGAAAATATATGTAGACATATCTCCAGACATATATATGTAGACATATCTCAAGCTTACGATTCGGTGTGGCCATTACGGTCTTATTTAAAAGATCCTTCGATTTCATATCAGAGGAAATGCTGCTCATTGGATATTGGATTTTCATCATCAGATAGAAGTTTTAAAGTGAAATGGTGTAGAACTTTTATCTCAACCTACTTTCTCTAATAGAGGTGTTACTCGCTGCAAGTGTTCTTTCTCCCTTTCTTTTCATGATTTATGTAAGATATTTACGAAGTTCTCTCTCCTAAGATTAAGTGTTTTATTTATGCTGATGACATAAATATTTTAGCTGCTCATTCATCACAAGAAAGTCTACAGCAAAAAATGCGGACTGCAATCATAAAACTTGAACAATGGTGCAAAGAATGGAAACTAAAAATTGATTCCTCAAAATGTTCAGTCATTGATTTCTCTTCCAAAAAATCTGTAAATTTTGAATTATCAACCAATTACCAACAAAAATAATTATCAACGAATCTGTTGGTCTAAGCACATTAAAATTCTGGGCCTCTATTTTACTAATAACTTAAATATGAATTGAAAATAATGGAATCCAAGAATCACATATTTTAAGAGTTCCTGCAAAATCTACATCTGTTAATATTAATTTAAAATTAATTAATAAAATATTTCTTAGAAAATATATTTTTCAGACTGAAAATTTTCCTACAAATGCTATCAGTGTGACTCTCTTTGAATTGTATAGTACTTCTGAATGGTGCAATCACATTATTATTATTTACTGATGCATCTAAAATAGGGAAATAAACTTGAAATCTCTGTTTATAACAGCAGAAATAACTTCTTTTGTTTCCTGGATAAATCAATAACTTAACTCCATCTGTACAGCAGAGGCTTTGGCTTTATATCTGGCGGTGACTAAGTTCTGTGCAACTTAAGATTATGCGAATCTATTCAATTAGTTTGGATTCCAGGTCATTCCTGGGTAAATTGCTGGGAATAGAAAAAGTAGATACTCTTTGCAAAATCGGTCATTAATAAAAGTTATATTCTGTACTCGATTTCACCTGAAGACCTTATCCATAATATACAGTAAAACATTTTTATCAATTATAATAACAACGACAATGCAATAATAGTAAATATGCTCTAACATTTCGCACATGTCTTCTATCACGAAAATTCACTGCTGCAATTATATTAATTTCGCCTTGAAGAAGTGTGGCTAGCTAGAGTTAGAACTAGATCTTTTCCGACAAATGCTAAATTACACAAAATTCAGACTTTCTTCACCGGATATATTCTCTTCGTGGGAGAAAGAGAAACCATGGATTACATAATGCTATCGTGTCCTCGATATGATCAAGCAGTGGTGAAATTCTTTAAGAGAAAAACTTGGTATTGGGAGCTCTTTGTTTCTCTTGGATCTTTAGATTTGTCAATGAGTCCTAAAGAGAAAATCGACACAACATTTTCTTTTTGAAACAAATCAATAGATTCAAATTTTTTTCGTCTTTGTATTTTAGAAGCGGCCTAATTTCCTTCATTTGTCAATCAAACGCCGTGTTTATCTTTTTCATTTTGATTGCCATTTTTTTCAAAATCATCAATCCATCAATTTTTAAGCTTTTTCAAATAAAAACTCTATCTAACTCAAAAACTGTTTTAGCTTAATGCTCATAGGCTTTTCAAATTAAAGCCTATGAGCATAAAGTTCCGCAAAACAGTTTTTTGCTGTAACCTGAATATTGTTTGTAGCATATTGAGTTTTGTAAAATAGTGATTAATAAAAAATTGTTTAAATAATTGTTTTTATTTGTTTATTTAATTATACTTACGTATAATTTCCCCATGCTAATATTTCGAATTGAAACTTTAAATTTTATTGTGGCATGTTATCTCTTTAAAAGATTTTTATGACTTTGTGGCACGGACATCTAAAAAGGTTCTGCAATCCCTACGATAAATCATTATATTGTTTTTTGACACATTAACATGAATATTATTAACTAATTTACAAAGGAATTCCTTGAAAGTAGCTAGTTTTGTAGCAAAATTTTTGTGTATTAATATATAACTTTTTTTCGCTCTATGTATAATTTTACTTTAAATTACTAATTTTAAAATTTGGCATGGCATATATTTTTTGCTTAACAAGAATACCAATGTGCCTATAATTTATACTCGAGATTCTAAAATCAAGTGATACATAAATAAAAAAAGAATTTTTTATTTCTTGATCAGGAGTAATGATATATTTTACCCAAATCATATTCAATGTTGTATCCTTAAATGGTTTTGTATCGGCATTTCATGTTTTCCTTCAATGAAAAGAAAATCCTACCATTCTTTACATTGATGCTTAGGCAGAATCTTCTAATTAAAACACAAGAGTATTTAATGAGATATAAAAACTATTTTAGAAATATTAAAAAATTATATATTTTTTATTTTTGATTTGAATTGACTTATATAATTCATAGTACTTCATTCTTAAATGAAATTAAAAAGTGACACATTCTGTCCAAAACATGTCCTGAAATGGTCATCATATGAAAAACCATGATGGCACAAGTCAAAACATTATTTAGACATTTTCGTGGAAACAACAAAATTTAAAGGAAAATTCACATTAAAGTACAAAGATATATTCTTGTGCAGTTAATATAGAGTGTTTGAAAAAGATTTTTGATATCGAATTTTAAAATATGATATAAAAGTAAATGTTATTAAACTATGGTTTAAAATAATTTTTCGGGAACGTTTTCGGATAAGTAATATGTGAAACTAAATTTAGCTAAGTAAGTTAAAATATAGAAGACAAGCGTTTAGAATTTTAGTGAAAATTATGCTTTTAATGGAAAATTCCCATGTTGTTTTGGAACTCTACTTCAAAATACTTTTGTAGTTTCAAAGCAAAAATTCAATTCTATTTAATTTTAGCAATGATATAAAATCAAAAGGTTGAAAATAAGTTTTGAAAAAGGAAATAAATAAATCAGAATGCTGTGGAATAAGTAAATTAAATGTAGGATACAAATTTCAAATAATAATGGAAAAAGGTAAAAATAAGTGCCCTTTTAACATAATAAATAGTACTATAGATACTTTATTGACTATTTCGAAATAAGTATTTTCAAAATTATAAATTTCTTATCAATGTAAATAGCATGAAATATTACAGAGGGCGAAATGTTTACAAGAAATTATGTGATACAAAAACATGATTTTTGAATATTCTGTTAAACTATTTATATTATACTATATTTTAATCAAGCAATCAATAAGGTGTATTTAAGCAATTTATTAAAAAATTTCAGTAAAAATACACCCATTGAGGAAATATTTGATACTTTTCAACTTGCTTACAATTTTGAAATGACAATTATTCTGTTAAGATATCTAAAATAACAACCGGAATGAGAATTTATATAACAGGAAAGAAAAATCTTATACATACAGAAATATTTACATGACAGAAAATATAATTATTCAAACAAAGAATCTATTCTGTAAAAATCACTTACAAATCATTGCTTTGAGACAATCAAGTTATTTAAAAATAACATTGTTAATACAGATTAATATCCCATCTGAAAATTTTGCTTAACTACAAAATCATTTCCTTAAAACTTTATTAAATATAATATACTTTTTTTCATTCATTACAATACATACCATAGTAAGAAAATATTTTATAAGCAATATTCAATTTTTGTATATAATTCTGTTGAAATATGGCTAAATTATATTAAAACTTAAGCAAATATAGCTATTTGCTGAAATTAATCTCATTTTATACCTTTTTAAGCTTTCCCAATTTTCATTATAGTTGATATATTCTTGATATTTTGTGTCTTCTACATTAATTTTTAATATTTATCAACTGTACAATTTAAAGCCATAACTGTGTTACTCAAAAAGTTCCAGTAATTTTTATCACTCACTAAAATAAGACATTTAAGTTATAATTACAATTTTTAATTTTAATATTAATCAACTGTACAATTTAAAGCCATAACTGTGTTACTCAAAAAGTTACAGTAATTTTTATCACTCACTAAAATAAGAAATTTAAGTTATAATTAAAAAAAGCAAATTATGTGTCATGGAAAGTAAACAGAAGAAATTAAAATTGAAACTAATTTCTTTTCAGTTCAAAAATAGCTTGCAAAATCAAAAACTGAAAACATCAGTTAATATATATAATTAGAAGAAAATTTTCATACCTACTTTATAATACTTCTCAAGCTTCCAAGTAAAATATTTAAACACTAAGCAACAAGAGTTTACAATCAAACTAATTGTTTTAACATGACGAATTCAATCAGTTCAAATAACTAATAACAGAAAATCTTTTTATTATTCAGATAAAAATTACCAATAATATTATTTTACGTTAGCTAATAGAAATTTTGAAAATATAATAAAATTCTATATAAATTAAAATATCCTAATATTTCACTAACTTGAAATATGTACACTTTATCTCAGAAAGAAATAAAACTTTTAAATTAATATCAAGACATTACTATGAACAGAAACAACATTTTACACAAAAAATAGTAAATTTAAAAATTATTCTCCCTTTACAAGCATTTATAACCAATTATAAAAGGTGTGGAATAAATTTTAGGTATAATTAAAGTAACTTGCAAACAACTATAAAAGGATTTTCAATCTAATAAACATGGAAGGAATTACTGAGTCATGTTGAAAAATAAACGGGGAGTGGAAAGCTGGAGGAGCTTGCCATAAACAAAAAACTTATTATATTTTTATCTAAATAATTTTACATAAATTGGTTTCTTTTAAAAATTGTATTCTTTTAATCATGTTTTAAATTACGATCTACTAAAGTTCTATACTTTTCTCATGATCTGTAATGTTATATCATTACTTCATATTACAAATCTTTTACATGAGTAAATAATGGAAAAATCTTTAATTTTTCTGATAAAATTTCTCAAATATTACATTAATTAGTTCTTAGAAAATGTAGATTAAGAATTAGTTATTTAATAAAATTTTTAATAATGATTATACAAATAAATTTTTTATTCAAAATAAAAAGTATAATATCTAATAAATATTGCTTTAGCTTACAAATACATCATTACAACCTCTCTAGATGTAATTATTTATTTTATTTGGAAACTGGAAGTATAAAAAACTTTTGAACTAATTTGAATATTCAGAAATTTTATTTCACATCATATTAATTTATTATAAGCAATTAAATCATTTTATTTAACAAGCAATATTTTGCTAATATTTTTCATTTTTATTCTATAAATAAAAAATGAGAAAGTTAAATCCTATTTTAATTACAATAACATAATAAGAAATCGATTGCCAAGAAACGGAATTTCATAAAATTGAAATATTTAATTAATGAATATTTTTAAATATTTAAAACACAATTAAATTAAACATTAAAAAATTACAGTTAAATTTTGAAATTCGCAGCTTTTATATTCTGTAGGAAACATGTCTAACCCACAAAATATATCTTTTTGGAATAAAATGAAATAATGAGTGTGTAAATTATTTCATTTCAAATTTCTTAATAAATTAATTTTCTAATTATTAATATTATCACAAGTGTATAATCTATTTTATTTTACTTGCTGCATTTTCTGATCAACCAACACAAAAATGGGAACTGGAATGATAATATTAATGAATTTCTGTCAATTAAATAAGTTATCTCTGGATTCTCTCTTTGAGTTAGGAACTAGATTATTAGCATTTTAAATTATCACATAGTCTACATATGTAAAGCGTTAATTCAGAAAATCTAAGGACCCTGATTTTAATTCTTTACTGCTTCATCAGCACTTTATCGTCTTGCTCATCAACTAGTATCAGAGAACTCGAAGACGGGCGAAGGATAAAAATTAGAGCATAGTACATAATCAATATGATCTCAGAAAATCTTTAATATGGTACAAGAATAGGTATTTAAATAAATGATTACTTGCAATAGTTAGTGCCTCAATAAATATAAATGAAAGAGAATCGAAAATATGGAAATTTTAATTTTATAGAAAAAATAATTAATGTGGCATAAGAAATTTAACGATTTTACCATAAAATGTTTCTAGTAGTTCTTAAAATAAATTGTACTTGGGTGTTTCGCTTCAACTTTGAGCAAAAAACGAATTTAATAAAAATCAGGGATATAAAAATGTAATTATTGATCAAACAATATAAAATTTTACAGTTCATATTGTGTGTGTGATTTCCTTTTCTAAAAATCCTTTAACATATTTATGATCTGCAAATTGTATCAACATAAAATCATAAGCAATGCAAAACAAACTATTTATAAAATATTGGAGATTGAAAAGGACATATGCAGTACAGTAAAAACTCAAAACTTTTAATGGGAAGAACTAAACTAAATGCATACATTCAAGCTGCTAAATGTAAAATTAAGTAACATAAAACAAACATTTAGCCAAGAATATGTACTAAATAAAAAATATGGTATTATCAATTTTAAAACTTGTTTCTCTTTGCATAAAATAAAATAACACTTCTGAGAAAAGGTCATTAACTTTCAGTTACTTCAAAAAAAGAATCCTAAAGTCACAAACTCTAGGAAAATTTCCTTTAATTATATTTATTTTCTGTTAATAAAACTCATAAAATATTCTTCATAAAAATCTTGCAATATTGTAGTAAAATTTAAATGTAAATAAACACAAGAATATTTTGGAATAGACTTATCATTAATTAATAAAAGGCAATATGGAACAAAATATTAAAAAGGATAAACTTTTACACTACGAAAGAATGAAGGAATAAAAGTATATTTTATAATACAAAAAAGTATAGCCTCAAATTATAGATTTTTCATTATTTAAATATATTAGAAAAGATAAAACTTGCATGAAGTTAAAAGAAAAAAGACATTTAATAACCTTCGGAAAATTTTGACAAACTTAAAGTGCATTTAAGAGCTTGTAAGTTAAAATTTAATTAACCCATTATCAATAATTTCATATTTAAACAACACTAATTTCATATTAGCACTGCATCAAAAACATTATATAATTGAACTGCATGTTTAAATAGCATTAAAAAATAATAATCAAATCAACTTTATAGAGATTAATTTGTAATGAAGGAAAAAAGTGATTTGAAAACTAATATTATACAGATCAAAGATAGGAAATGCTACAAATATTTTTGAAGTATTCCTCATAAATGTTATATGAAACTAAAAGCAAGAAACAGCAAAGCACAGAAAATATTTTAAAAGGGAAAATGATTCCCAAACCAATGTAAATAATGATTAAAAAAAATGGGAATGTATGGGCAAGAGGGAAATTATTTTTAAAATAAGACATTTATAATATTTAAAGGAGGATTTATCAAAAATAATAGCATATCTATTTTAAGTGAAATAAGTTTATTACTGTATGAATTTATATTTTTGATGAATTTACATGAAACAAAAAATAAGAAAGATTGTAATTATAGATAAACTATAAATTTCTCATTTATTGACTTTACCAACTAAAAATATGTGGAATAAATTAAAGTCAATATAACAAGAATTGTGGGGAAACATTATTATAACCAATTTAAATAAATAAAAAAATTAAACAGAATTCAAAATGAAAATAACTGTGTACTTAAAAGATCAATGTACAAAAAATGAATTGCATTTCTAACATGTTTATTCCAAACATATATAAATATAATCAAGAGCAATATTTAAATACCAATTTTTAAAGTAAACATAACTTACAATAAAAGATGAATTCCAAATGTTGAAGAAGAGGAAGATATAAACCAAAAATCATTATTTTGTCTTATTTCAACAGAATATTCTGTAAATATAATAAAATTACAATAAGTCTGTATGAATACTTGACAAAGTGAAAAATATTTTAGTTTGAAAAAAAAAATATTATTGTTTACAAAGGGACTTTTATGTAAATAAAAAATTATTTTCAAATTAATTTTTTAAAAGATGTTCACAAAATTTATATTCATTGGAATATACTCATATAGACAAATATTACTATAAAAAATAAAAATTCCTACTATTACAGTTGAAAATTTCCTATTTTATTCATAGAAACATGTTTATTTTATGATCATCGAATTGTACCAACATTAAATCATTAACCACGAAGAGAAATCTATTTATAAAACATTGGAAATTGAAAAGGACATTTGCAGTACAATAAAAACTCAAAACTTTTAATGGGAAGAAATGTATTGAATACGTACATTCCAGCTGCTAAATGTAAGAATAAATAATATGAAACTAACATTTAGCCAAGAACATGCAATAAATAAAACAGAAAAAGGAAATATTAAATTTAAAACTTCGTTCTCATTGCATAAAATAAAATAACACTGCTGTGAAAAGGTCCTGTA
This sequence comes from Latrodectus elegans, assembly GCA_030067965.1. Taxonomy (NCBI): domain Eukaryota; kingdom Metazoa; phylum Arthropoda; class Arachnida; order Araneae; family Theridiidae; genus Latrodectus; species Latrodectus elegans. The sequence goes on along the minus strand of CM057813.1, from coordinate 16,675,670 downwards.
GATTCCTAAACTACAAAAAAAAAAAGAATCCTAAAGCTGCAAACACTAGAAAAAGTTCCTTTTATTATACTTATATTCTGTTAATAAAACTCAAAATATTCTAGTTAAAAATCTTGATTGTAGTAGAATTTAAATGTAAATAAACACCACAATATTTTAGAATAGACTTATCATTAAATTAATAAAAGACAAAATGGAACATAATATTAAAAAGGAGTAAATTTTAGACTACGAAACAATGAAGATTCAGAAGTATATTTTATAATACAAGCAAGTATTACCACAAATTAGAAATCTTTAATTAATGAAATATATTAGAAAAGATAAATTTGCATGAAATTTAAAGAAAAAAGATACTTAATACAGTTCTTAAAATTTTGTCATTTGTAAAGTGCAATTAAGAGCTTGAATGTTAAAATTTAATTATCCCATTATCAATAAAATCAAATTAAACACTAATTTCATACAAGTACAGAATCAAAATCATTATATAACAGAAGTGCATGTTTTTCAAACATTAAAAAATAATAATAATATCAATTTTACAGAGATTACTTTGTAATAAAGGAAATACAATAAATTGAAAACTAATATTACACAGAACAAAGATAGGAAATGCAACAAATATATTTGAAGTATACCTCATAAATGTTACAGGAAACTAAAAGCAAGCAACAGAAAAGGACAAAAAATATTTTAAAAGAGAAAATGGTTCTCAAAGAATGTAAAAAATAATGTAAAAAAAAATAAATAAATAATAACAGGAATTTATGGACAAGAGGGAAAAATATTTTTAAAATAAGACATTTATAATATTTAAAGGGGGCTTTACCAAAAATAAAAGGATTCGTTTTAAGTAAAATATGTTTATTACTGCAAGCAATTTATAGTTTTTGATGAATTTATATGAAATAAAAAAGATTGTAATCATAGGTAAACCATAAATTTCAATTTATTGACATACAAACAACAAAATATATGGAATAAATTAAAGTCATTATAACAAGAATGGAGAGGAAATATTATAACCATTTTAAATAAATACAAATAATTAAACAGATTTCAAAATGAAAATAACTGTACTTAAAAGATCGATTTAGAAAAAAAGGAATTGCATTACTAACATGTTTATTCCAAATATAATCAAGAGCTAAATTTAAAAAAAAATATTTTAAATTAAACATAACTTACATGAAAAGATGAATTCCAAATGTTCAAGAAGAGGAAAATGTAAACAAAACATCATTATTTAGTCTTATTTCAACAGAATATTCTGTAAATATAATAAAATTGAAATAAGTCTGTATGAATATTTGACAAAGTGAAAAATATTTTATATTGAAAAAAAAAATATTATTCTTCACAAAGAGACTTTGTGATCAATAAAACATTCTTTTTAAATTAATCTTTTAAAAGATGTATATAAAACTTATATTCATTGGAATATATTTAAAGACAAATATCACTAAAAAAACTAAAAATCCCAACTATTGCAGTTGAAAAATTTCCTATTTTATTCATAGAAACGTGTTTAATTTATGATCATCAAATTGTACCCACATTAAATCATTAACCTAGAAGAGAAATCTATTTATAAAACATTGGAAATTTAAAAGGACATTTGCAGTACAATAAAAACTCAAAACTTTTAATGGAAAGTAATATATTAAATGCATACATTCAAGCTGCTAAATGTAAGAATAAGTAATATAAAACAAAGATTTAGCCAAGAATATACACTGAATAAAACAGAAAATGGTAATATCAAATTTAAAACTTCTTTCTCATTGCATAAAATAAAATAAGACTGCTGAGAAAAGGTCCTATAGATTCCTATACTTGAAAAAAAAAATTCTAAAGCCGCAAACACTAGAAAAAGTTCCTTTTATTATACTTACTTTCTGTTAATAAAACTCATAAAATATTCTTCAAAATCTTGCAACATTATAGTAGAATTTAAGTGCAAATAAAAACAAGAAAAATTTAGAATAGCCTTATCATTAAATTATAAAAGGCAAAATGGAACATAATATCAAAAAGGAGAAAATTTAAACTACGAAACAATGAAGAGTCAGAAGTATATTTTACAATACAAGCAAGTATTACCCAAATTAGAGATTTATAATTAATTAAATATAGTAGAAAAGACAAAATTTGCATTAAAATAAAAGAAAAAAGATACTTAATAAAGTTCTGAATAATTTGACAAACGTAACGTGCATTTAAGAGCTTGTAACTTAAAATTTAACTCACCCATTATCAATAAATTCAAACATAAAAAACACTAATTTTAAACAATCACTGCATCAAAAACAATATATAAATGAAAAGCATGTTTTTCAAGCATTAAAAAATAATAACCAAATCAATTTTAAAGAGATAACTTTGTATTGAAGATAAGAAAATGAATTAAAAACTAATAATACAGTGATCAAAGACAGGATTTGCAGCAAATATTTTCAGTAATTTTTTTATCCTCTTAAATGTAATATGAAAATAACAGTAACTAGAAAATAATGCAACAACAAAGGACATAAAATATTTTCAAAGGGAAAATGGTTCTCAAATCAATGTAAGTAAAAGAAAAAAACTGGAATGTATGGACAAGCAGGATAAACATTTTAAAATAATACATTTATATTATTTAAAGGGGGATTTCCCAAAAATAATAGCATTCATTTTAATTGTAATATGTTTATTACTGCAAGGAATTTATAGTTTTTGATGAATTTACATGAAACAAAACATAAGAAAGATTGAAATTAGAGATAACCATAAATTTCTATTTATTGACATACCAACGACAAAATATGTGGAATAAATTAAAGTTATTATAACGAGAATGGAGGGGAAAATATTATTGTAACCATTTTAAATAAATACAAATAATTAAACAGATTTCAAAAGAAAAATAACTGTGTAGTTAAAAGATCAATGTATAAAAAAAGCAATTGCATTTCGAATGTGTTTATTCGAAATATATACAAAAATAAATCAAGAGGAAATTTTAAATAAAAATTTTTTAATTAAGCATAACTTACAATAAAAGATGAATTCCAAATGTTCAAGGAGAGAAAGATGTAAACCAGATATCCTTATTTAGTCTTATTACAAAAGAATATTGTGTAAATATAATAAAATTAGAATAAGTCTGTATGATTACTTAACAAAGTGAAAAATATTTTATATTAAAAAAAAATGATATTATTGTTTACAAAGGGACTTTGATGTAAATAAAACATTCTTTTTAAATTAATCTTCTAAAGATGTATTCAAAATTTATATTCATTAGCATATATTTATAGAACAATATGACTATAAAAAATTCTTACTATTACAGTAGAAAATGTTCCAATTTTTTTTCATAGAAACATCTTTAATTAATGATCATCAAATTGTACCAACATTAAATCATTAACTACGCAAAGCAAACTATTTATAAAAAATTGGAAATTGAAAAGGACATTTGCAGTAGAATAAAAACTCAAAACTTTAAATGGTAAGAGATGTATTAAATGCATACATTCAAGCTGCTGAATGTAAGAATAAGTAACATAAAACAAACATTTATCCAAGAATATTCACTAAATAAAACTGAAAAGGGTAATATCAATAATAAAATTTATTTCTCTTTGCATAAAATAAAAAAAACACTTCTGAGAAATGGTCCTTTAGTTTAAGATCCTTCATAAAAAGAATCCTAAAGCTGCAAACACTAGAAAAAATTCCTTTTATTATACTTATTTTCTGTTAATAAAACTCATTAAATATTCTAGTTAAAAATCTAGTTTGAATATTCTAGTTTGCAACATTAAATATTCTAGTTTGCAACATTGTAGTAGAATTTAAAGGTAAAAAAACACATGAATATTTTAGAATAGACTTATCATTAAATTAATAAAAGGCAAAATGGATCATTATTTTAAATAGGAGAAAATTTTAGACTACGAAACAATGAAGGAACAGAAGTTTATTTTAAAATACAAGCAAGTATTAGCTCAAATTAGAGATTTTTAATTATTAAATATAATAGAAAAGACAAAACTTGCATAAAGTTAAAGAAAAAACGTATTTAATAAAATCAGAAAATTTCGACATACATCAAGTGCATTTAAGAGCCTGTAAGTTAAAATTGAATTAACACTTTATTAATAAATTCAGACTTTAATAGCATGGATTTCATACAAGCATATCTTTAAAAACATTATTTAACTGAAGTGCATATTTTTCAAACATTAAGAAATAATTATCAAACCAATTTTTCAGAGATTACTTTGTACCAAAGGTAAGAACATTAATTAAAATCTAATTTTACACTCATTAAACATAGAAAACAGGGCAAAGATTTTCAAAGTAATGCACTTAAATGTCACATGAAAATAAAACTACAGCAAAGGACAAAAAATATTTTCAAAGGGAAAAGGGTTCTCAAAGCAATGTAAAAAAATAACTAATGAATTGATGAGCAAGGGAAATCTTTTCTAAATAACACATTTATAATATTTAAAGGGGAATTTCCCCAAAATAATATTATTCATTTTGAATAAAATATGTTAACTATTGCAAGGAATTTATAGATTTTGAAGAATTTACATGAAACAAAAAATAAGATTGATTGAAATGATAAGTAACCATAAGTTTTTATTTATTGACATACAAACTACAAAATATGTGCAAGAAATTAAAATCATTATGAAGAGAAAGGAGGGATAAATACTATTGCAACTATTTTAATTAAATACAGAAAATTAAACAGATTTAAAGTATCCTAATAAGTTAAAATTAATTATAATTACCCACTGTTACATTAGAAGAGTCAGATATTAACTCCTTTCTTCAAACATTCTGTAATGGTATTCAAGAATTAGAAAAACATTGAAATATTAATAAGTAATAAATAATTGATAATTGTCTTTTCTTTGCATTTTAATATAACTCTTTACATTAAAATGACAAGAAAAGACAATTTTCAGAGGCAATTTTCTATCCAAAAAATAATTCTATAATTATAGTTAATGTAAACACACTAGAAGAACTTTTAATATTTTATATTGATGCTATGTAGAAAAGTTCTTCCCAAGAAAAACAGTATTGAAATGGATATCATACTAAAGCAAATAAAAAGCACAAATTAACTATGCTTTTTTTTGCATATTAATCAAAAATTTCATAGTTTCTTCGCGTTTTTAACTTTTACAAGTAAAGTATGCATGTCAATTATCAAAAAGTAGAAGAGATGAAAGACAAAATTCAAAGAATTTATTAATATTTAAATTAAAGGTGAATAAATAATTATATACAACACTATATTAAATTTTATTGATTTATTTAATTTTATTATATTAGAAATCAATAAATGAACTGTAAGAAAATTTAAAGAAATAATATTTTTAAAGAACTAAATAAGTTATAATTGAAAATAAAGAAACAAATACAATAAATTAAATAGTTATAAAAAGTAAATAAGATCTTAAAAATTAAAATATAAAAAATACATTAGAATTCAATACTTGAAAGAAACTATTTATTTTTTTATGATATCATATAAAGGAGTGGGACTTTTAAAGAATTAAAAAAGTTTTAAATAAAATTAAAGAAATAATTATAATAAAATAAATAATAATTTAAAAAAATAAGTAAAACAATTAAATAAGATTTAAAATAAATAAAACAGATAATTATGTAAATAAATAACATTATATTAATACTAAAATTAATTAAAATAATACAAATATTTATTTATATTTTAATATAAATAATTATTGATATCTATATTAGAAATCAATAAATGAATTTTAATGGAATAAATTATAACTTCAGAAAAAAATCAAATTTTTACACAATTAAATAAGATGCATTAATAAAATATTATGCATTTAGTTTACCTTATTACATTAGAAATCAATTAATAAATTTGAATCAAACAAAGAATTTAAAAAGTCAATAAAATTTAAATGAAACATATAATTATGTATATTAGTGTAATTTGTTTCTTTATTTTACTTTATAATACTTTTTATTTATTTTTATATTAGAAATCAATAAATTAATTTCAATTTAATAAATAATAATTGAACAAAAAAGATTTTTAAGTATTAAGAAAAGCAAATGAGTATTCCTTCAGAACTTAGGTATAAAGCATTATGTATGAATACCCTTGGCAATCACCAGTAGCGATAAAGACCTATATATAATCCCCTGCATATAATAAAAATTTACACATAAAGAATACAAAGTACAAAAAGTAAATCCCTAATATATAAATAATACATTCTACAGTAATAACACTTTTTTAAATATTTTAGAACAAGAGTTGTAATATATTATAACACTGACATATGAAAGAAAACAATTCAATTAATTTCAAAATCATACATAGAAAGTTATTTGAAAATGAAAGAGAATAAAATAATTCTGTAAAAAAAGGAGAGAAAACTGCCTAATTGGAAACTTGAAGTTTAATATAGTGTACTGAAAAAGAATTTATAAATTTTTGGAGACGATTTGAAATAATAATATTTAATGTGGAATTTTTAAGAAATCATAAATATTTATTGAAATGAAATTTGTTAGTAAAAGATAAGGAAAATCGATTCTTAAAAAAAACTAACACAAAAAATTGAGTATATTTTTAAAACTAGTCTCCTAGCAAATACAGATAAAAGAAGTGGAATAAATTGAAGATAATGTAACAGTACTAATTATACAAACATAACTAAAATTTAATTTTAATAAATGTATAAAAATGAACACACAGTATATGCAAAAATATTATCCATAATGTTTATAATATATAGCAGCCATTTTAAGATTTCAGTTCAAAATATCAGGTAAAAACAGCAAGAACAATACATAAAAGAGGAATTTATGCAGAAAAATATTGCTCACAACCAAATAGGAATTTCAAAACTCCAGCAATTTAAGAAATAAGTCGATAAGCATAATTGAATGGCCGTGAAACAGAATATCCTATAAATATAAATAAATTATATATCATTTTAAAAAATTTTTCAACACTTTGAATGGTATATCACATCAATTTTTACAAATTACTTTTTTATAACAATGATTTTACTTATTTATTAAACTTTTAAATCTTTAGTAAGTGTCTTTCAAAGTGTAACAGTCACATTTGTTAAATAAGAAAAAGTTTTATTCTAAAAAAATCATAACAATTATTTAAAAAAAAACTTGCTTCCCTAATATAAGAGATTTTTGTCCTCTTTGCAAATATTTATATACAAAGAATAAAAAAGTTTGTGAAATAAGCTCAAGATATTATTAGAGTCAAATGCAGACAAATATAATTGAAACTTCACTCAAATATGCGTGTATAAATGAACACATGGAACACACAAAAAATATATACTTAATGCATACGCAGTATATAAGCAATTTTATCATCTTTATTCTCAAAAAGAAAGCAAAGACTGCATTTCAAATATAGAAAAGGAGATATTGTACTAACTCATAACAAAAAACGAATTTCAGGCCATCAATCACCATATCTCTTATAATAAATCTAACATTAAAATTGAAAGTCCAAGCAAAACATAATCTATGAATACATTTAAATAATTGTGCATCAGTTTAAAAACTCAGAAATAATTCGATTAGCATATAACATCAGTGTAAACAAAGTACTTTTTAAAAATTAAAGTTCTTTTTTTAAAATTTACACTTTTTAACACATTTGAAAGTGTGAAATTGCTTTAAAAGTGCAAATGTCACACAAATTTTTTAACACAAAAAAATTTTATTCTCTGCATACACAATATAATACTAATACTCATTAGTTATACCCATTTCAAAAAATGTTTCTATTTGCTCAAATTTACAGAAATACTTTTATAATAAGTTTGATTTCAAAGTGCACACAAAAATATTAAATGTATACAGGTTGTGATAAACTTTTCTTCAATTTTAAATAAATTTTTATACATAATATTTGAAAAATATTTCTCTTATTATGTCAATAAAATCTTTCTGCGGTTCAAAAACATTAAAGGCAAGTATTTCAAAGGACAATTAAAATTATGATATTCCACTTATAAAAAACATTTTGTATTATGTAAGTACAAAATCTCTAATCAAAACAATAAATAAAAATAACAGTGTCAGACATAAATTGCATTTTAGATGTGTACTTTAATTGATTTTTGATAAATTACTAATATTTAAGAAATTCCTTGAACAAATTTTACAAGCACACATTTTTGAAATTAAGAAAATTGCAAATGAATAATAATTAATCAAATATCAATAAATAGCTTTCAATTCAATTTCACTGTAGTTAATAAATATGGAAGGGAATAAAATCGATCAAATTTAAATGCAATACATTCCAGCCAAAGCAAACACTGTGAAAATCTCTAGCAAAATTGTTTTAAATTTAGTTCAAAATTTATACATAAAGAACATTCCTACTATATAAATAATATTTTTCCAAATTAAAACATTTTTTCACATAATCCTGAACATGAGCTCCAATATATTATAAAACTGTGATATATGATAGAAAATAATATAATAGTATTGTTTTTATTTATTTTTTGCAATATGAAACAAACAGAAAAAATATAAAATACTCATTATCTAATAAAAATAGCATGGGTGTAAACATAAATTATTTTGAATGTCTCTCCACAAAATTAATTGGAAAGAAAAATTATTAAAAAACTTGCTAAATATTCCACTTTACTTTCAAAGGATGACATAACTCTTCATGACATTTCTTTTAAACAGTGGAAAGATTATCAATGCTTTTAAAATATTATGCTTTATACTAATTCATAATTAAAATACATAAAGCACAATACTGAAAGGAAGTTAGTTAGATTTTTAATCAGAAGTTTAAGAAGGAAGCAGATGCAAAATAAGAAAATAATGATTTCTTTAAGACAAAATGTATTTAAGAAAATATACACCACATTAAAAAAGAACTTTTAGATACATAATCTGCTTACCATATGAAATTTCTAACCATTTATACTTCAAAGAAAATTGAGATAGTTGAAAATGGAAAACATTAGACAATTATAAATTCATCTTCAATGTAAATAAATATATTCAATGATATATATTTCAAGGTAAACATTTTGTATTTAATGTTTATTAAATAAAATCATGAGTAGTTTTCCAAGCTTATAATTATTATTCTTAACACAAAATAGTGTAGCAATAAAACACAGACAAATGTTTTTGAGTAAAATAACAATACTTACAACAAAAGCGGCAGTTCAAATACAAAAGGAGATTCAGAATTCTATTCGTAAATGCAATTAGATACAGCAGCACCAGAGTATCCTATAAACAGAAAATAATTTTAGTAAATCACACTTTAAATCAAAAACACAATGCACGCTTATTTTTAATACTCCTTAATTAACAAACACTCACAATTTAATTAACAGTACCTTCCTCCCTGCTCTAACATTGGAATCTTAGAGGCCATTACAATTTTAATGCCCTTTTACCAAATAACAAATAGAAAAATTTCTTTACACTTTGAAATTAATCACTCTTCTATGGTTCCGACAAATCCTTAAAATGAATGTCTACTGTTATTTGATGCTTTTAATATTATAATGACTGTTTACAAAGTATTTCATGATAATATATATTATTTTTAATTAGTGGAAATTAATGAAAAATAATATTAAATTATTTCTTTTCAAAATTCTCTCCATACAATGGTAGTATGATCATATCAATTGAATAATATTTATATTTTTCTTTATTAAACTACTTTTAATTAATGTACTTTCAAATGCATTAACTTCAATATATCAATCACATACAAAAAACAACACATTATTTGTGAAAAATGTAATTTTATTGAGACTTCACGTTTCCTGAAAAATTTAAAATTCATATTAGAAGAAATAAATTTTATATATTCTTTCAAAATTTCATGTTGATGATTTTTGTAACACACAACAAATTTTTATTTCTTTGCAACATATAAAATTTGTATTTAATTATTTTAATGTTTTATTTGCTTATATATATATATGTATACTCAGAAATTTATTTGACAAGTTTCTAAAATTTCAATGTCCTCTGTAATGTATATATAAGTAGCTAAATATCAAAAATATATATAAATATTCAAAGATATGACTTATTTTACTTTTAAAATCTAGCAAAATTGAGAAATATATTTAATTCGGCATTTTATTTATTTCAAAGAGCAAAAAGAAAATATGAGAAGCGTTTTATAATTTTATTATGTACAATGATTAAGCTTAGGAATGTTTTAATCAACTAGCAGTTAAATTGTCCAAATCGATTGATTTTCTTTGCTTACTTATCTCTTCATCTTTTCCACTTATGTTCGAAAAAGTTATCTGTTACCTTCTCTCTACCTGGGAAATCTGGTCTTATTTATAAATGGTCAAAAGTATTAGGAAGGTTTTACAGATAATTATTAAAATATACTTTTTTCCCACCATTAATTTTTACAAAAACAATGTTTACATTTGCTTTTGAGTGACCACTCGAAATTTTATATTTAAGAATGCAGTCAAAATAGTAAACTAAGAGACGCAGTTGCATTTATTTTATAATTAATCAACATTAAAGTATGATTTTCTGAATTATAAACATTTAGAAAATTATGTACGATTACAAAAGATTGCGTTTCAATTTTTTTGTTTTGAGTGTACAATCCTATTTATTTTTAATACACATTTCTTTCATTTAAAAACTATTATTTATAGCTTCATTTGCATTTTAATTATTTAGTGCCATGATAGCACGGCTGAAATATTGTCCATTTTTCACTGGCTCAATACTTTGTCACATTTAGAAACTACTGCAAAAACAATACATGAAAGGAAGAATAAATATGGTATACTAACAGTTACATATAATATAGTTCAATAAAATGTAATTATTTAAGATTGAAAACTTTTATTCATAATCAAATGATATTGATGATAAATTTAAAATTTATTAAATTACTATTTATTATTTGTGATATATTATTCCTTCAGGTTAGATTATACATATAAATGGTTAACAGAAAAGAATTAATTGGAGCCATTAACTATTGTATTATAAAAGGAAGACTGGCAGCAGACTCTGAGACTACTTCCTGACCACATTAAATTTCACTGTTAACCGTGACCGTGTTTTTCTCTGTTCGTATGATTTTGGTTTCACTTTCTTCCATTTACTTTTGCGTATTAAAATTTTAAATAAATTTTGTTTTTCGATGAAATTTTTATTATATTGTAAATAAGTTAGGTTTCATTGCATTTTATAGGTCACTGGAATTAATTTCTTGCTATTTGGTGCAATACCATTAAATTAAAAATTTTCAAATATTTTATTTTTTACTATTTTTAATACTCATAATTTATAATTAAAATTTCGTAGCTTTTATTGATTTTAATCACACTGCTGAAAGACCAGCTACAAAACTGCATTTTATCATTAATCTTTATTTATTTCTTAAGCTAATGAACTTCAAAGGTATATTTTTATTATTTTCTCAAAATTATGATGTCTGTAAGAATTTCGTCTTAAAACTATGCGCTAATTATTTATCAAACTTTATTTTTAGTGAGATTTTACTTGAAGTGAAATAGGTAGAAACTACTTTTTTTCTTATATAATTTCATTTTATGTTTTTTTTATATTTATAGTAATTATATTTTGAGTTGATAATATAAATTCTAAATTCGTTATTCTGTAAATCATAATTAATATAATACATTCTATTAATGTTTACTAATATAAATTCCAAATATTTTGGTTTTTAATGGTAACATTTCAGTTATGCGATATTTTAAAAGCTAATCAAAAAGTATCATCTGATATTTAATGAGATATTGAAGTAACTTTTTAAATTGATTCCTTTTCAAAGATATCATTCAATAAATATCAGTATATATATATATTAAAAGCATTTTATATCATTTTAAATTACTTTAGATTTGCTTAAATTATTAGTGTATTTACAAAAAAAATAATAAATTATTTTTATAAAAAAGCAAAAAAAAAAATAATAATAATACTAAATTATTTATACGATTTCCAAGACTTAAGTTCAAATTAAATACCTAGTCAAAAAAATTTTATAACTCAAGTATTAACAAAAATATTATTTGTTATTATTTAAAATGTTTACTTTTTTATACACTTCTATACTTGATAAAAAAAATTCTTATTTTTTTGATTTATATTATTTAAAGTAAATCATATAGATTGTGAATTTAATAATGCACTGGCATACTATTTTCCATGTTTGTGGATGATAAAAATTTCTAATTTAGCTGTAAGGAAAATGTAAATTCAAAATATTTTGTGACTATTATATTAAACTCTAGTTCTAAGTATTTTAACTATATACACACACTTTCTAAATAATCTTTAGATACTGCTCTGGGATCTTAATATTTTTTATCTTTTATTAATGAAAAGTAAACTTTTACTTGGTATGATGAAGATAAAATATAAAAAATCTATTCTATGTGATACCGACTATGATATAAACATCATGTATGTTAAACATCTAATGAATAATATTTAATTATTTGAATATTAAACAGAAAATTTAGAATAAGAAACTACTAGAAACCATGTTCGAAATAGCTGCTTCGCTAACTGAAGAGCAGTTTGAAAAGTTGATAGCGCCTGGTACTGGAGCCAGACTTTTCCTTTATAATATCCCATAATCAGAAAACTATCTTGATTGTACTTAAAATTATTGCTAGAAAGCCACGACGACAAAAATAACTTTCAAAAGCATATTAATATAAATGTAATGGGAGCATCATATCAGTTAACTGTACTTTTGATGGTGAAAAGTAATGTTTTACTCACTGTATAATTATACTAGATGAATATTAAAATTCTGATAATTATTGTGTCTTCAGTAACAGAAAAATAAAGAAACAAAATTTAAATATTTCACGATTTACAGTAACACACAAAAGTCATTTATATTATTTATATTTTGTTGTTTTTATTACAATTTTAAGATTAAAATGTACAGAACCGCTTCTTAACCCGCCCTTCATAAAGTAAGTATAATACTATACTGTAATGAAAGAACTTTTGGTGTGGATTGATGTTTTGTGCAGCATTTTATTTTATGATTATAGAAACTACTTATTATAGTACAAACTTTGTTACTTATTTCTTCTCTGGTCAAATACTTGTAGTAATGGTATATCATATTATTTGAGTTTGTGAACTGTACCAGGCTTACTGCATTTAAGTATTCTAAGAATGACAATTTTTCTATGGCCAGCATAAAACATAATCAAAAAATTTTATTTTTGATATTAAAAATGAATCTACATTGAGTTTACATTAACTGTAAATAGTATTATTCACATAAAAAGGGAACTTTGAAGATACACTTATTAATTGAAATAGTAAATGCAAAATTACATTTCAGTAGTTTATTTTTCAATGTCTGCTAACAATTTTCTTAAAAACTACCTAGTGTGATGCATTTTTTATTAATTTAATATATAATTTTCTTCATTTAAATCCAGAAGTAATTGTTATTAAAACTGATTTTCCACATATATTAGTTTGACAATTTAGTCACCAATCATCAAATGCATACTTTTTATGTGATTTATATTTTGTAAGATCTCTCAGTTTATTATAAGTTAATTTTAAAAACTCAAATTATTTCAGTAATTATTAAAAGTTAGTTACATTTCTATGGGAATGATGCCAAGCAAAAATATTCCTAATTATAGTAATAAATTCCTCAAACGGGTATCATAAAGATTTTTTCATTTCACTACACCACTGAAAACATCGATTTACTAATACTTTCCAAAATGATTACATTGCTATAAATCATTATCTTGTTTTTTGACACATTAACATGAATAATAAAAATTTATTTACTAAGGAATTCCTTGAAGTAGGTAGTTCTGAAGCAAAAAGTTTTGTGCATTAATATGTAGAAAAGTTTCTTCGCTCTTTGTATAATTTTAATTTGAATAACTAATTTTAAAATAAGTCATATAATTGCAGCTTAAAAAGAATACCAATGTGTCTCTAATTTACACCCTTCCGAGATTATAAAATCAAATGATACAAAAAAGTACAATTTTTTATTTCTTGATCAGGTGTAACAACATATTTTACCCAAATCATATTCAATGTTGTATCCTTAAATGGCTTTGTATCAGAATTTCATGGTGTCCTTCAATGAAAAGAAAAAAATTATATGTTTTTTATTTTAGATTTGAATTCACTTCTATAATTCATGAATGTCTTGAGCAAAACTGAATCTTGTAGAGGTGACTTTTGCGAACATTCTGATGATTTAAGATCCTATGGTTGGAGTCGTAGCTCTTCCCAATATTCTAAGGTTTGACCAAAAAGACACAAAAATTTGGAATATTTAAAAAAAGGGGGGGTTGATTAGGAAATTTTAAGTGACTAGAAATGTCTGGAACAAAACTGAATCTTGTAGATGAACTGTTTCAAACATTTAGATGTATTAATATTTAACATCCCGTGGTTTAGTCGTAGTACTCTTCAATTTTCTAAAATCCGAAAAAAGAAACACAAGAATTTGAATTCTTAAAAACGGGGGGTGGTTGATTAGGACATTTTAGAAAGAAGAGATGTGTGGAGCAGAATTGAATCTTTTAGAGGAGTCTGTTATGAACATTTTGATGTACTAATATTTAAGATCCGATGGTTAGAGACATAACACTCCTCAATTTCCTAAAATACAATATAAAAAACACAAAATTCACTTTTATAGTAGGAGTAATCAGGACAATTTAGGTGTCAAGAAATGTCTGGAACATAACTATATCCTGTAGAGGACAATATTGCAAACATATTGATGTATTAATATTTAAGATCCTATGGTAGAAATCATAACATTCCTCAATTTCCTAAAATACCATAAAAAAACATAAGTTTAATACTTTATAGAGGGGGTTGTTATTAGGACATTATTGAGGACGAGAAATGTCTTGAATCGAACTGAATCTTGTAGAGGAAACTTTTTTGAACATTTTCATCTATTAATATTTAAGATCCTATGGTTGGAGTGTTAGCTCTTCTCAATTTTCTAAGATCCGACCAAAAAACACAGAAATTTGAATTCTTAAAAAAGAAAAGGGGCTGATTAGGACATTTTAGACGACAAGAGATGTCTGGAACCAAATTGAATCTGGAAGAGGACACTGATGCGAACATTTTGATGTATTAATATTAAAGATCCCATGGTTGGGGTCATATCACTCTTCAAATATTTAAATCCAACGAAAAAGACCGAAAAATTTCAATTCTTAAAAAAAAAGGGGGGGACGAAATTAGTTCATTCTAGGTGACTAGAAATGTCTGTAGCTAAATTAAATTTTGTAGAGTAGATTGTTTCGAACATTTTGATGTACTAATATTGAAGATGCCATGGTTGGATTCATAACACTCCTCAATTATCTAAAAACGAAATAAAAAGAGCCAAGAATTTGGATTCTTTAAAAGGGTAATTAGAATAGAATTAGAAAATTTTAGGAGACTAGAGATATCTGTGATCAAAATATTTCTTGTAGAGGAGACATTTGCGAACATATTTTGATGTATTAATATTTAAGATCCCATGGTTGGAATCGCAACACTCCTAATGTTTTTCAAATACAATCAAAATGACACAAAATATATTTTTATAAGGGGTGGGGTGATTAGGACATTTTAGGTGTCAAGAAATGTCTGGAACTAAGCTGAATTCTAAAGAGGACACTATTGCAAACATTTTGATGTATTAATATTTTAGATCCCATGGTTGAAATCATAACACTTTTCAATTTCCTAAAATACGATAAAAAAAACAAGTTTAATACTTTAGGGACAGGGGGGGGTTATTAGGACTTTTTAGAGGGCTAGAAATGTCTTGAATAAAAGTAAATCTTGTAGAGGCGACTTTTTCGAACATTTTCATGCATTCATATTTAAGATCCTATGGTTGGAGTTGTAGCTGTTTACAATTTTCTGAAATCCGACCAAAAAGACACAAAAATTTGAATTTTTGAAAAAGGGTGGGGGCTGATTAGTACATTTTAGAACATTGAGATGTCTGGAATCCAAATGAATCTTATAGAGGACACTGTTGCAAAAATCATTATGTATTAATATTAAAGATCGCATGGTTGGGGTAGTAACACTCCTCATTTTACTGAAATTTGACTTCTTTGAAGGGCAGAGGATTGATTAGGAGACTTTAGTTACTAGAAATGTGTGAAACCAAATTGAATCTTTCAGAGGAGACTTTTAAGAACATTTTGATGTTCTAATATTTAAGATCCCATGGTGGGAGTCATAACACTCCTCAATTTTCTAAAATACAATAAAAAAAACACAAAATTCACTTTTATATTGGTTGTGATTAGGACATTTTAGGTGCCAAGAAATGTCTGGGTCGAAATTGAATTCGGAAGAGGAGACCATTGCAAACATTTTGATGTATTAATATTAAAGATCCCATCGTTGAAATCGAAGTTTAATACTTTACACAAGGGGGTATTAGGATATTTTATAGGACTGGAAATGTCTTGATTGAAACTGAATCTTATAGCCGCGAATTTTTCATGAATGAAATCATAACACTCCTCAAGTTCCTAAAATACTATTAAAAAAAATATGTTTAATACCTTATCGAGGGGGGGGGGTTATTAAGACATTTTAGTTGGCTAGAAATGTCTTGAATCAAACTGAATCTTGTAGAGGCAACTTTTTCGAACATTTTTATGTATTAATATTTAAGATCCTATGGTTGAAATTGTAGCTCTTCTCAATTTTCTAAATTCTGACCAAAAAGAAACAAAAATTAAAATTCTGAAAAAAAATGGGGGCTGATTAGGACATTTTAGAACACTATAGGTGTCTGGAACTAAGTTGAATCTTTTAGAGGGTACTGATGCTAACACTTTGATGTATTAAAATTAAAAATTGCATGGTTGGGGTCGTAACATTCCTCATATATCTAAAATATAATCCAACCAAACAAATTTGAATTCTTTAATGGGGACGTGATTAAGGTCATTTAAGGTGACATGAAATGTCTGGAGCCAAATTATATCTTGTAGAGGAAACTGTTGCAAATATTTTGATTTATTAATATTTAACATCTAATGGTTTAAGTTGTAGCTGTCCTCAATTTTCTAAAATCTAACCAAAAAGACACAAAAATTGGAATTCTTAAAAAAGGGGTGTAGGGTCTGATTAGGACATTTTAGATCACTAGAGACGTCTAGACCCAAATTGAATCTCAGATAAGACACCGTTGCGAACATATTGATGTATTAATAGTTAAGATCCCTTGGTTAGAGGTGTATCACTCTTCAATTATCCAAAATCCAACCAAAAAGACCGAAGAATTTGGATTCTTTAAAAGGGGGTTGATTAGGAAATGTTAGGAGACTAGAGATGACTGTGATCAAAAATTTCTTAGAGGAAACATTTATGAACATTTTGATGTATTAATATTTAAGATCCCATGGTTGCAATGTTAACACTCCTCAATTTTCTAAATACAATCAAAAAGACACAAAAATTTGAATTTTTAAAAAGGGGGGATTGATTAAGACATTTTACATAGAGATGTCTGGAACCAAATTGAATCCCTCTTAAGGAGACTCAGTTGCGAACATTTTGATGTATTAATATTTAAGATACATGGTTGGAGTCATAACATTCCTTATTTTTCTAAAATTTGACTGAAAAGATTTAAAAATTTGACTTTTTAAAGGGGGTTGATTATGAGACTTTAGTTGGCTAGAAATGTCTGGACCCAAACTGAATCTTTTAGAGGACACTTTTGATAACATTTTGATTTACTAATATTTAAGATCCCATGGTTGGAGTCATAACTCTCCTCAATTTTCTAAAATACCAAAAACACAAAAAAATTTGAATTTTAAAAAGAAAGGGGATGATTAGGTAATTTTAGGTGACTAGAAATGTCAGGCACCAAACTGAATCTTGTAGAGGAGACTGTTGCGCATATTTTGACGTATTAATATTTAAGATACCATGGTTGGAGTCGCAACACTCCTCATTTTTCTAAAATTTCACCGAAATGATTTAAAAATTTGACTTTTTAAAGGTGGGGTGGATGATTATGAGACTTTAGTTACTAGAAATGTGTGGAACCAAACTGAATCTTTTAGAGGAGACTTTTATGAACAATTTGATATTCTAAGATTTAAGATACTATCATTGGAGTCATAGCACTCCTCAATTTTATAAAATACAATCAAAAAGACAAAAAATTCACTATTATAGTGGGGGTTAATTAGGACATTTTAGGGGTCAAGAAATGTCTGGAACAGAAATGAATTCTTAAGAAGAGACTATTGCAAACATTTTGATGTATTAATATTTAAGATCCTATGGTTGGTGTCGGTGCACTCCTCAATTTTCTAAAATCCGATCAAAAAGACACAAAAATTTGAATTCTTAAAATAGGGGGGGGGATGATTAGGACATTTTACAACCCTAGAGATGTCTAGAACCAAATTTAATCCCATAGGAGACACAGTTGCGAGCATTTTGATGTATTAATATTTTAGATCCCATGGTTGAAATCATAACACTCCTCAATTTCCTAAAATACTAAAAAAAAAAAAAAGCATAAGTTTAAAAATGTCTTGAGAATGGGGATTAATTAGGATATTTTAGAGGGCTAGAAATGTCTTGAATCAAACTGAATTTTGTAGAGGCGATTTTTCGAAAATTTTCATGCATTAATATTTAAGATACTATGGTTGGAGTTTTATTTCTTCTCAATTTTCTAAAATCCAACAAAAACACAAAAAATTTTAATTATTAAAAAAAGAAAGCGGTCTGATTAGGAAATTTTAGAACACTATAGATGTCTGGAAAGAAATTGAATCTTGTAGAGGATACTAATGCGAACATTTTGATGTATTAAAATTAAAGATCGCATGGTTGGAGTCATAACACTCCTCAAATATCTAAAATACAATCAATAAGACACAAAATTTTGAATTTTAAAGTGGGTGTTGTGATTAGGACATTTTAGATGTCAAGAAATGTCTGGAACCAAACTGAATCTCTGAAGAAGAGACTGTTGCAAACATTTTGATGTATTAATATTTAAGATACCATGGGTGGAGTCGCAACACTCCTCAATTTTCTAAAATTTGATCACAAAGACACAAAAATTTGAATTTTAAAGGAGGGGGTCGATTAGGCTATTTTAGAACACTAGAAATGTCTAGAACCAAATTGAATCTCTTAGAAGATATTTTTTAGAACATTTTGATATATTAATATTTAATTTCCCATAGTTGGAGTCATAACACTCCTCAATTTTCTAAAATACAATAAAAAAGACACAAAATTCACTTTAATATTGGGGGTTGATTTTGACATTTTAGGTGTCAAGCATTGTCTGGAACCAAACTGAATTCTAAAGAAGAGACTATTGCAGACATTTTGATGTATTAATATTTACGATCCCATGGTTGAAATCATAATACACCTCAATTTTCTAAAATATGATAAAAAAACAAAAGTTTAATACTTTATAGAGTAGGGGGAATTATTAGGAAGTTTTGGAAACGTAGAAATGTCTTGAATCAAACTGAATCTTATAGAGACGACTTTTTCGAACATTTTCATTTATTAATATTTAAGATCCTATGGTTGGAATTGTAGCTCTTCTCAATTTTCTAAAATCCGACCAAAAATTCACAAAAATTTGAATTCTTATAAAAGAAAATGGGCTGATTAAGACATTTTAGAACACTACAGATTTCTGGAACCAAATTGAATCTTGTAGAGGATACTGATGCTAACACTTTGATGTATTAAAATTAAAAATCGCATGGTTGGGGTCGTATCATTTCTCATATATATAAATTCCTACCAAAATGACCGAAAAATTTGAATTCTTAAAAAATGGGGGGACGTGATAAGGTTATTTAAGGTGACATGAAATGTCTGGAGCCAAATTAAATCTTGTAGAGGACACTGTAGCGAACACTTTTATAAATGGTATTATAAGATCCCATGGTTGGAGTCAAAACTTTTTTAGTTTTTTAAAATATAATCAAAAAGACACAAAATTGATTTTTAAGGGAGATGATTAGGGCATTTTAAGTGAGAAGAAATGTCTGGCACAAAACTGAATCTTGCAGAGGAGACTGTTACGCACATTTTGATGTATTAATATTTAAGATACCATGGTTGAAGTCGCAACATTCCTCATTTTTCTAAAATTTGACCGAAATGATTTAAAAATTTGATTTTTTAAAGGTGGGGGGGAGATTATAAGACTTTATTTTCTAGAAATGTGTTGAACCAAACTGAATATTTTAGAGGAGACTTTTATGAACAATTTGATATACTAATATTTAAGATACCAAGATTGGAGTCATAGCACTCCTCAAATTTATAAAATACAATCAAAAAGATACAAAATTTTCTTTTATAGTGGGGGTTGATTAGGACATTTTAAGGGTCAAGAAATGTCTGGAACAAAAATTAATTCTCAAGAAGAGACTATTGCAAACATTTTGATGTATTAATATTTAAGATCCTATGGTTGGGGTCGGTACATTCCTCAATGTTCTAAAATCCGATCAAAAAGACACAAAAATTTGAATTCTTAAAATAGGCGGGGGGGTGATTAGGAAATTTTACAACACTAGAGATGTCTAGAAACAAATTAAATCTCATAGGAGACACTGTTGTAAACATTGTGATGTATTAATATTTTAGATCCCATGGTTGGAGTCGCAACACTCCTCATTTTTCTAAAATACGATAAAAAACATAAGTTTAATACTTTATCGAGGAGGGAGTTTATTAGGACATTTTAGAGGCTAGAAATGTCTTGAAACAAACTGAATCGTGTAGAGGAGACTTTTTGAACATTTTCATGTATTAATATTTAAGATCCTATGGTTGGAGTTTTATTTCTTCTCAATTTTCTAAAAACCAAACAAAAAGACAAAAATTTGAATTCTTTAAAAAGATAGTGGGCTGATTAGGACATTTTAGAACACTATAGATGTCTGGAACCAAACTGAATCTCGTAGAGGACACTGATGCAAACATTTTGATGTATTAATATTTAAGATCCCATGGTTAGAGTCATAACACTCCTCAAATAACTAAAATCCAATAAAAATGCCCAAAAAATTCAATTCTTAAAAAGAGGGTGGCGTGATTAGGTCATTTTAGGTGATTAGAAATGTCTGGAGCAAACTGAAATATTGTAGAGAAGACTGTTGCATACATTTTGATGTATTAATATTTAAGATCCCATGGTTAGAGTTGTAGCAATCCTCAATTTTCTAAAATCCGATGAAAAAAGACACAAACATTTGAATTCTTAAAAGGGGGCTGATTAGGACATTTTAGCTGTCAAGAAATATCTGGCACCAAACTGAATCTTGTAGAAAAGACTGTTGCGAACATTTTGCTGTATCAATATTTAAGATCCTATGGTTGAGTCGAGTGCAATGTCTCATTTTTCTAAAATTTGACCAAAAGAACACAAAATTTGAATTCTTAACAAGGGGGCTGATTAGGTCATTTTAAAAGACTAGAAATGTCTGGAACCAAAATGAATCTTGTAAATGAGAATATTGCAAACATTTTGATGTATTAATATTTAAGATCCCATCGGTTAGAGTCAAAACACTCCTCATATTTTTAAAATACAATCAAAAAGACACAAAATTGATTTTTAAAGGGGGTTGATTAGGACATTTTATGTGAGAAGAAATGTCTGGCACCAAACTGAATTTTGCAGAGGAGACCGTTGCGCACATTTTGACGTATTAATATTTAAGATACCATGGTTGGAGTCGCAACACTCATCATTTTTCTAAATCCGAAGGAAAAGACATAAAAATTTGACTTTTTAAAAGATGTTTGAGGCAGATTAGTACATTTTAGAACATTTGAGATGTCTGGAATCAAATTGAATCTTTTAGGGGAAAGATTTATGAACATTTTGATGTACTAATATTTAAGATCACATGGTTGGAGTCATAACACTCCTCAATTATTTAAAATACAATGAAAAAGGCACAAAATTGATTTTATAGGGGGCTGATTAGGACATTTTAATAGACTAGAAATGTCTGGCACCAAACTGAATCTTGCAGAGGAGAATGTTGCAAACATTTTGATGTATTAATATTTAAGATCCCATGGTTTGATTTGTAGCACTCCTCAATTTTCTAAAATCCGACCAAAAAGACACAAAAATATGTATTCTTAAAAAAGAGGGGGGCTGATTCGTACATTTTAGAAGATTAGAGATGTCTATAACCAAATTGAATCTCATAGAAGACACTGTTGCAAAAAGTTTATGTATTAATATTTAAGATCCCATGGTTAGAGTCTTATCACTATTCAATTATTTAAAATCCATTCAAAAGTCAGAAGAATTTTAATTTCTTTAAAAGGGAGAATGATTAGGACATTTTAGGAGACAAGGGATGTCTGGGAACAAAATTATTTCTTAGAGGAGACTGTTGTGCATATTTTGACGTATTAATATTTAAGATACCATGGTTGGAGTCGCAACATTCCTCATTTTTCTAACATTTGACTTCTTTAAAGGGGGGGCATTGATTAGGAGACTTTAGTTACTAGAAATGTGTGAAGCAAAATTGAATCTTTTAGAGGAGTGTTTTATGAACATTTTGATGTACTAATATTCAAGATCCGATGGTTAGAGTCATAACACTCCTCAATTTCCTAAAATACAATTAAAAAAACACAAAATTCACTTTTATAGTGGGAGTAATCAGGACAATTTAGGTGTCAAGAAATGTCTGGAACTGAACTAAGTTCTGAAGAGGAGACTATTGCAAACATTTTGATGTATTAATATTTAAGATCCCATTGTAGAAATCATAACATTCCTCAATTTCCTAAATTGCCATAAAAAACATAAGTTTAATACTTTATAGAGGGGGTTGTTATTAGGACATTATTGAGGACTAGAAATGTCTTGAATCGAACTGAATCTTGTAGAGGAAACTTTTTTGAACATTTTCATCTATTAATATTTTAGATCCTATGGTTGGAGTGTTAGCTCTTCTCAATTTTCTAAGATCCGACCAAAAAAACACAGAAAGCTGAATTCTTAAAAAAGAAAGGGGTCTGATTAAGACATTTTAGACGACAAGAGATGTTTGGAACCAAATTGAATCTGGAAGAAGACACTAATGCGAACATTTTGATGTATTAATATTAAAGATCCCATGGTTGGGGTCATATCACTCTTCAAATATCTAAAATCCAAAGAAAAAGACCGAAACATTTCAATTCTTAAAAAAAGAGGGGACGTGATTAGTTCATTCTAGGTGACTAGAAATGTCTGTAGCTAAACTAAATTTTGTAGAGGAGATTGTTTCGAACATATTGATGTACTAATATTGAAGATGTCATGGATGGATTCATAACACTCCTCAATTATCTAAAATCCAACTAAAAAGAGCGAAGAATTTGGATTCTTTAAAAGGGTAATTAGAATAGAATTAGAAAATTTTAGGAGACTAGAGATGTCTGTGACCGAAATATTTCTTGTAGAGGAGACTTTTGCGAACACATTTTGATGTATTAATATTTAAGATCCCATGGTTGGAGTCGCAACACTCCTAATGTTTTTCAAATACAATCAAAATGACACAAAATATATTTTTATAAGGGGGGTTGATTAATACATTTTAGGTGCAAGAATTTTCTGGAACTAAACTGAAATCTAAAGAGGACACTATTTCAAGCATTTTGATGTATTAATATTTTAAATCCCATGGTTGAAATCATAACACTTTTCAATATCCTAAAATACAATAAAAAAACATGTTTAATACTTTAGGGACGGGGGGAGGTTATTAGGACATTTTAGAGGGCTAGAAATGTCTTGAATAAAAGTAAATCTTGTAGAGGCGACTTTTTGAAACATTTTCAAGTATTTATATTTAAGATCTTATGGTTGGAGTTGTAGCTGTTTTAAATTTTCTAAAATCCGACCAAAAAGACACAAAAATTTGAATTTTTGAAAAAGGGTGGGGGCTGATTAGTACATTTTAGAACACTTGAGATGTCTGGAATCCAATTGAATACTATAGAGGACACTGTTGCAAAAATCATTATGTATTAATACTAAAGATCTCATGGATGGGGTAGTAACACTCCTCATTTCTAAAATCCGATAAAAAAAAATTAAAAATTTAATACTTTATCGAGGGGGTTGATTAGGAGACTTTAGTTACTAGAAATGTGTGAAGCCAAACTGAATCTTTTAGAGGAGACATTTAAGAACATTTTGATGTTCTAATATTTAAGATCCCATGGTGGGAGTCATAACACTCCTCAATTTTCTAAAATACAATAAAAGACACACAAAATTGAGTTTTATAGTGGGGGGCGATTAGGACATTTTAGGTATCAAGAAATGTCTGGAATGAAATTGAATCTCGGAAGAGGAGAACATTGCAAACATTTTGATGTATTAATATTTAAGATACCATGGTTGAAATAATAATACACCTCAATTTCTAAAATATGAAAAAGACACAAAAATTTAATACTTTATAGAGGGGCGTTATTAGGATATTTTAGGAACTAGAAATGTCTTGAATCAAACTGAATCTTATAGAGACGACTTTTTCAAACATTTTCATGTATTAATATTTAAAGATCCTATGGTTGGAGTCAAAACACTCCTCAATTTTCTAAAATACAATGAAAAAGACAAAAATTTTAATTCTTAAAAAGGGGGGTTATATTAGGACATTTTAGAACAAGAAATGTCTTGAATCAAACTGAATCTTGTAGAGGCGACTTTTTCGAACATTTTTATGTATTAATATTTAAGATCCTATGGTTGAAATTGTAGCTCTTCTCAATTTTCTAAATTCTGACCAAAAAGAAATTCTGAAAAAACAATGGGGGCTGATTAGAAATCTTTAGAACACTAGAAATGTTTCCAATCAAACTGATTCTCTTAAAGGAGAGTGTTGCGAAAATCTTTATGTAGTAATATTTAAGATCCCATGGTTAGGAGACTAGGGATGTGTGAGACCAAACTGAATCTTGTATAGGAAACTGTTGCAAATATTTTGATTTATTAATATTTAACATCTAATGGTTGGAGTCGTAGCTGTCCTCGATTTTCTATAATCTAACCAAAACGACACAAAAATTGGAATTCCTAACAAAGGGGGGGGGCGTGATTAGATCATTTTAGGTGCCTAGAAATGTCTGGAGCCAAACTGAATCTTGTAGTGGAAACTGTTGCGAATATTTCTATGTATTAATATTTAAGATCCTATGGTTGGAGTCATAACACTCCTCAATTTTCTAAAATCCGATCAAAAACACACAAAATTGGAATTCTTAAAAAGGGGTGTTGATTAGGACATTTTAGATCACTAGAAATGTCTAGAACAAAATTGAATCTCATAGAGGAGACTGTTGCGAACATTTTGATGTATTAATATTTAAGATTCCATGGTTGGAGTGTTAGCTCTTCCCAATTTTCTAAAATACCAAAAAACACAAAAATTTGAATTCTTAAAAAGAAAGGTGCTGATTAGACATTTTAGAACACTAGAAATGTCTTGGAACCAAACTGAATCTTGTAGAGGACATTTTATGCGAACATTTTGATGTATTAATATTTAAAGATCCCATGGTTGGAGTTTTATAACACTCCTCAATTTTCTAAAATCAATCAAAAAGACACAAAATTTGAATTCTTAAAAAGGGGAGTTGAATAGGACATTTTAGGTGTCAAGAAATGTCAAGCACCAAACTGAATCTTGTGGAGGAGACTGTTGCGCACATTTTGATGTTTCAATATTTAAGATACCATGGTTGGAGTCGCAACACTCCTCATTTTTCTAAAATTTGACGGAAAAGATTTAAAAATTTGACTTTTAAAGGAGTTGGGAGTTGATTATGAGACTTTAGTTGCTAGAAATGTGTGGAACCAAACTGAATCTTTTAGAGGAGACTTTTATGAACAATTTGATGTCCTAATATTTAAGATACCATGGTTGGAGTCGGTGCACTCCTCAAATTTATAAAATACAATCAAAAAGACACAAAATTCACTTTTATAGTGGTGAGTGTTTAAGACATTTTAGGTGTCAAGAAATGTCTGGAACCAAACTGAATTCATAAGAAGAGGCTATTGCAAACATTTTAATGCATTAATATTAAAGATCCCATGGTTGGGGATGGTGCACTCCTCAATTTTCTAAAATCCGATCAAAAAGAAACAAAAATTTGAATTCTTAAAATAGAGGGAATGATTAGAACATTTTACAACCCTAGAGATGTCTAGAACCAAACATAATCTGATAGGATACACTGTTATGAACATTTTGATGTACTAATATTTAAGATCCCATGGTTGGAGTCATAACACTCCTCAATTTTCTAAAAAATAAAAAGACACAAAATTCACTTTTACAGTGGGGGTTGATTAAGACATTTTAGGAGTCAAGAAAGGTCTGGAACCAAACTGAAATCTGAAGAAGAGACTATTGCTAAAATTTTGATGTATTAATATATTTAGGATCTCATGGTTGAAATCATAACACTCCTCAATTTCCTAAAATACTAAAAAAAAAAGTTTAATACTTTATCGAGAGGGGGTATTAAGACATTTTAGTTGGCTAGAAATGTCTTGAATAAAACTGAATCTTGTAGAGGCGACTTTTTCGAACATTTTCATGCATTAATATTTAAGATCCTATGGTTGGAGTTGTAGCTCTTCTCAATTTTCTAAAATCCGACCAAAAAGTCACAAAAATTTGAATTCTAAAAAAAGAAAGTGGGCTGATTAGGACATTTTAGAACACTACAGATATCTGGAACCAAATTGAATCTTGTAGAGGATACTGATGCGAACATTTTGATGTATTAAAATTAAAAATCGCATGGTTGGGGTCGTAACATTCCTCATATATCTAAAATCCAACCAAAATGACCGAAAAATTTGAATTATTAAAAAAAGGGAGGACGTGATAAGGTCATTTAAGGTGACATGAAATGTCTGGAGCCAAATTAAATCTTGTAGAGGACACTGTTGCGAACACTTTTATAAATGGTATTATAAGATCCCATGGTTGGAGTCAAAACACTCTTTAGTTTTTTAAAATATAATCAAAAAGACACAAAATTGATTTTTAAGGGAGTTGATTAGGGCATTTTAAGTGAGAAGAAATGTCTGGCACAAAACTGAATCTTGCAGAGGAGACTGTTGCGCACATTTTGACGTATTAATATTTAAGATACCATGGTTGGAGTCGCAACATTCCTCATTTTTCTAAAATTTGACCGAAAAGATTTAAAAATTTGACTTTTTAAAGGGGGAGTTTATTATGAGACTTTAGTTACTAGAAATGTGTGGAACCAAACTGAATATTTTAGAGGAGACTTTTATGAACATTTTGATATGCTAATATTTAAGATCCCATGGTTGGAGTCGGTGCACTTCTCAATTTTCTAAAATGCGATCAAAAAGACACAAAAATTTGAATTCATAAAAATAGGGGGGAATGATTAGGACATTTTACAACCCTAGAGATGTCTAGAACCAAACATAATCTGATAGGATACACTGTTGCGAACATTTTGATGTACTAATATTTAAGATCCCATGGTTGAAATCATAACACTCCTCAATTTTCTAAAAACAATAAAAAAGACACAAACTTCACTTTTACAGTGGGGGTTGATTAAGACATTTAAGGTGTCAAGAAATGTATGGAACCAAATTGAAATCTGAAGAAGAGACTATTGCAAAAATTTTGGAGTATTAATATATTTAATATCTCATGGTTGAAATCATAACAATCCTCAATTTCCTAAAATACTATTAAAAAAAAATATGTTTAATACTTTATCGAGGGGGTTATTAAGACATTTTAGTTGGCTAGAAATGTCTTGAATCAAACTGAATCTTGTAGAGGAGACTTTTCGAACATTTTCATGCATTAATTTTTAAGATCCTATGGTTGGAGTTTTAGCTATTCTCATTTTTCTAAAATCCGACCAAAAAGACACAAAATTTGAATACTTTAAAAACAAAGGGGCTGATTAGAGACATTTTAGGTGACACAATAGATGTCTGGAACCAATCTGAATGTTGTAGTGGAAACTGTTGCGAAAATTTTGATGTATTAATAATTAAGATCGAATGGTTGGAGTAGTTTAACTACTCAAATATCTAAAATCCAAACATAAATACACAAAAATTTGAATTCTTAAAAAGTAGGGTACTTGATTAGGTCATTTTAGATGATTAGAAATGTCAGGCACGAAATTGAAAATTGTAGAGGAGACTGTTGCGCATATTTTGACGTAATAATATTTAAGATACCATGGTTGGAGTCAGTACAATCCTCAATTTTCTAAAATTTGATCAAAAAGATTTAAAAATTTGAATTTTAAAAAGGAGGGGGGTTGATTATGAGATTTTACAACACTAGAAATGTGTGGAACCAAATTGAATCTTTTAGAAGAGACTTTTATGAACATTTTGATGTACTAATATTTAAGATCCCATGGTTGGAGTCATAACACTCCTCAATTTTCTAAAATACAATAAAAAAGACACAAAATTCACTTTAATATTGGGGGGTGATTTTGACATTTTAGGTGTCAAGAATTGTCTGGAACCAAACTGAATTCTAAAGAAGAGACTATTGCAGACATTTTGATGTATTAATATTTAAGATCCCATGGTTGAAATCATAATACACCTCAATTTCCTAAAATATGATAAAAAAACAAAAGTTTAATACTTTATCGAGGGGGTTGTTAGGACATTTTAGAGGACGAGAAATGTCTTGAATCAAACTGAATCTTGTAGAGGTGGCTTTTTCAAAATTTTTCATGCATTAATATTTAAGATCCTATGGTTGGAGTTGTAGCTCTTCTCAATTTTCTAAAATCCGACCAAAAAGTCACAAAAATTTGAATTCTTAAAAAAGAAAGTGGGCTGATTAGGACATTTTAGAACACTACAGATGTCTGGAACCAAATTGAATCTTGTAGAGGATACTGATGCGAACATTTTGATGTATTAAAATTAAAAATCGCATGGTTGGGGTCGTAACATTTCTCATATATCTAAAATCCAACCAAAATGACCGAAAAATTTGAATTCTTAAAAAATGGGGGGACGTGATAAGGTCATTTAAGGTGACATGAAATGTCTGGAGCCAAATTAAATCTTGTAGAGGACACTGTTGCGAACACTTTTATAAATGGTATTATAAGATCCCATGGTTGGAGTCAAAACACTCTTTAGTTTTTTAAAATATAATCAAAAAGACACAAAATTGATTTTTAAGGGAGTTGATTAGGGCATTTTAAGTGAGAAGAAATGTCTGGCACAAAACTGAATCTTGCAGAGGAGACTGTTGCGCACATTTTGACGTATTAATATTTAAGATACCATGGTTGGAGTCGCAACATTCCTCATTTTTCTAAAATTTCACCGAAAAGATTTAAAAATTTGACTTTTTAAAGGTGGGGGGTTTGATTATGAGACTTTAGTTACTAGAAATGTGTGGAACCAAACTGAATCTCTTAGAGGAAACTTTTATGAACAATTTCATATACTAATATTTAAGATACCATGATTGAAGTCATAGCACTCCTCAAATTTATAAAATACAATCAAAAAGACAAAAAAATTACTTTTATAGTGGGGGTTGATTAGGACATTTTAGGGGTCAAGAAATGTCTGGAACAAAAATGAATTCTTAAAAAGAGACTATTGCAAACATTTTGATGTATTAATATTTAAGATCCTATGGTTGGGGTCGGTGCACTCCTCAATTTTCTAAAATCCGATCAAAAAGACACAAAAATTTGAATTCTTAAAATAGGGGGGATGATTAGGACATTTTACAAAACTAGAGATGTCTAGAAACAAATTAAATCTCATAGGAGACACTGTTGTAAACATTGTGATGTATTAATATTTAAGATCCCATGGTTGGAGTCATAACACTCCTCAATTTCCTAAAATACGATAAAAAAACATAAGTTTAATACTTTATCGAGGAGGGGGTTTATTAGGACATTTTAGAGGGCTAGAAATGTCTTGAATCAAACTGAATCTTGTATAGGCGAGTTTTTCGAACATTTTCATGCATTAATATTTAAGATCCTATGGTTGGAGTTGTGTTTCTCCTCAATTTTCTAAAATCCAACCAAAATGAAAAAAATTTGAATTCTTAAAAAAAGGTAGTGGGCTGATTAGGACATTTTAGAAGACTAGAGATGTCTGGAACCAAACTGAGTCTGATAGGGGACACTGATGCAAACATTTTGATGTATGAATATTAAAGATCCCATGGTTCGTGTCGTATCACTCCTCAAATATCTAAAATCAAACCAAAATGCACAAAAATTAGAATTCTTAAAAAGAAGGTGGCGTGATTAGGTCATTTTAGGTGATTAGAAATGTCTTGAGCAAACTAAATATTGTAGAGAAGACTGTTGCATACATTTTGATGTAATAATATTTAAGATCCCATGGTTGGAGTCTTAACACTCCTCAATTTTCTAAAATACAATCAAAAAGACACAACATTTAAATTCTTAAAAAAGAAAGGGGCTGATTAGGATATATTAGAACACTATAGATATCTGGAACCAAACTGAATCTTGTAGAAGAGACTGTTGCGCACATTTTGATGTATTAATATTTAAGATCCTATGGTTGGAGTCAGTGCAATGTCTCATTTTTCTAAAATTCGACCAAAAGAACACAAAAATTTGAATTCTTAACAAGGGGGCTGATTAGACATTTTAAAAGTTACTAGAAATGTCTGGAACCAAAATGAATCTTGTAGAGGAGACTAGTGCAAACATTTTGATGTATTAATATTTAAGATCCCATGGTTGGCGTCAAAACACTCCTCATATTTTTAAAATACAATCAAAAAGACACAAAATTGATTTTTAAACGGGGTTGATTAGGACATTTTATGTGAGAAGAAATGTCTGGCACCAAACTGAATTTTGCAGAGGAGACCGTTGCGCACATTTTGACGTATTAATATTTAAGATACCATGGTTGGAGTCGCAACACTTCTCAATTTCCGAAAATCCGACGGAAAAGACATAAAAATTTGAATTTTAAAAGATGTTGATTATGAGACTTTAGTTACTAGAAATGTCTGGAAACAAATTGAAACTTTTAGAGGAAAGTGTTTTATGAACATTTTGATGTACTAATATTTAAGATCCGATGGTTGGAGTCATAACAGTCCTCAATTTCCTAAAATACAATTAAAAAAGGCACAAAATTGACTTTTATAGTTGGAGTTGTTTATGACATTTTAGGTGTCAAGAAATGTCTGGAACCAAACTGAATCTTGCAGAGGAGACTGTTGCAAACATTTTGATGTATTAATATTTAAGATCCCATGGTTGAGTTGTAGCACTCCTCAATTTTCTAAAATCCGACCAAAAAGACATAAAAATTTGAATTTTTAAAGGAGTGTAGGGGCTGATTATGAGATTTTAGAATACTAGAGATGTCTGGAACCAAATTGAATCTCATAGAAGACACTGTTATGAACAATTTGATGTATTAATATTTAAGATCCCATGGTTAGAGTCGAATCACTCTTCAATTTTCTAAAATCCAATCAAAAAGACAGAAAATTTTAATTTCTTTAAAAGGGGAATGATTAGGACATTTTAGGAGACAAGAAATGTCTGGGAACAAAATATTTCTTGAAGAGGAGAATGTTTGCGAACATTTTGACGTATTAATATTTAAGATACCATGGTTGGAGTCGCAACATTCCTCATTTTTCTAACATTTGACTTCTTTAAAGGGGGGGATTGATTAGGAGACTTTAGTTACCAGAAATGTGTGAAGCAAAATTGAATCTTTTAGAGGAGAGTTTTATAAACATTTTGATGTACTAATATTTAAGATCCGATGGTTAGAGACATAACACTCCTCAATTTCCTAAAATACAATATAAAAAACACAAAATTCACTTTTATAGTAGGAGTAATCAGGACAATTTAGGTGTCAAGAAATGTCTGGAACCCAACTGAGTTCTGAAGAAGAGACTATTGCAAACATTTTGATGTATTAATATTTAAGATCCCATTGTAGAAATCATAACATTCCTCAATTTCCTAAATTGCCATAAAAAACATAAGTTTAATACTTTATAGAGGGGGTTGTTATTAGGACATTATTGAGGACTAGAAATGTCTTGAATCGAACTGAATCTTATAGAGGAAACTTTTTTGAACATTTTCATCTATTAATATTTTAGATCCTATGGTTGGAGTGTTAGCTCTTCTCAATTTTCTAAGATCCGACCAAAAAAACACAGAAAGCTGAATTCTTAAAAAAGAAAGGGGTCTGATTAAGACATTTTAGACGACAAGAGATGTTTGGAACCAAATTGAATCTGGAAGAAGACACTAATGCGAACATTTTTATGTATTAATATTAAAGATCTCATGGTTTGGGTCATATCACTCTTCAAATATCTAAAATCCAACGAAAAAGACCGAAAAATTTCAATTCTTAAAAAAAGGGGGGACATGATTAGTTCATTCTAGAAGACTAGAAATGTCTTTAGCTAAATTAAATTTTGTAGAGGAGATTGTTTCGAACATTTTGATGTACTAATATTGAAGATGCCATGGTTGGATTCATAACACTCCTCAAATATCTAAAATCCAACTAAAAAGAGCGAAGAATTTGGATTCTTTAAAAGGGTAATTAGAATAGAATTAGAAAATTTTAGGAGACTAGAGATGTCTGTGACCGAAATATTTCTTGTAGAGGAGACTTTTGCGAACACATTTTGATGTATTAATATTTAAGATCCCATGGTTGGAGTCGCAACACTCCTAATGTTTTTCAAATACAATCAAAATGACACAAAATATATTTTTATAAGGGGGGTTGATTAATACATTTTAGGTGCAAGAATTTTCTGGAACTAAACTGAAATCTAAAGAGGACACTATTTCAAGCATTTTGATGTATTAATATTTTAAATCCCATGGTTGAAATCATAACACTTTTCAATATCCTAAAATACAATAAAAAAACATGTTTAATACTTTAGGGACAGGGGAGGTTATTAGGACATTTTAGAGGGCTAGAAATGTCTTGAATAAAAGTAAATCTTGTAGAGGCGACTTTTTCGAACATTTTCAAGTATTTATATTTAAGATCTTATGGTTGGAGTTGTAGCTGTTTTAAATTTTCTAAAATCCGACAAAAAAAAAAAATTTGAATTTTTGAAAAAGGGTGGGTCTGATTAGTACATTTTAGAACACTTGAGATGTCTGGAATCCAATTGAATACTATAGAGGACACTGTTGCAAAAATCATTATGTATTAATACTAAAGATCTCATGGATGGGGTAGTAACACTCCTCATTTTTCTGAAATTTAACCAAAAAATTTAAAAATTTATTTCTTTAAAAGGGGGTTGATTAGGAGACTTTAGTTACTAGAAATCTGTTGAAACCAAACTGAATCTTTCAGAGGAGACTTTTAAGAACATTTTGATGTTCTAATATTTAAGATCCCATGGTGGGAGTCATAACACTCCTCAAATTTCTAAAATACAATAAAAAACACACAAAATTCACTTTTATAGTGGGGGGGGATTTGGAAATTTTAGGTGTCAAGAAATGTCTGGAACAAAATTGAATCTCTTAAGAGGAGAACATTGCAAACATTTTGATGTATTAATATTAAAGATCCCATCGTTGAAATCGAAATTTAATACTTTATAAAAGGGGGTATTAGGATATTTTATAGGACTGGAAATGTCTTGATTGAAACTGAATCTTATAGCCGCGAATATTTCATGAATGAAATCATAACACTCCTCAAGTTCCTAAAATACTATTAAAAAAATATGTTTAATACTTTATCGAGGGGGGGGATATTAAGACATTTTAGTTGGCTAGAAATGTCTTGAATCAAACTGAATCTTGTAGAGGCGACTTTTTCGAACATTTTTATGTATTAATATTTAAGATCCTATGGTTGAAATTGTAGCTCTTCTCAATTTTCTAAATTCTGACCAAAAAGAAACAAAAATTAAAATTCTGAAAAAACAATGGGGGCTGATTAGGACATTTTAGAACAATATAGATGTCTGGAACCAAATTGAATCTTGTAGAGGATACTGATGCGAGCATTTGGATGTATGAATATTTAAGATCCCATGGTTTGAGTCATATCATTCTTCAAATATCTAAAATCCAACCAAAAATACACAAAAATTTGAATTCTTAAAAAAGGTGGGGAGTGATTAGGTCAATTTAGATGTCTAGAAATAACTGTAGCTAAACTAAATATTTTAGAGAAGACTGTGCATATTTTATGTATTAATATATAAGATCCTATGGTTTGAGTCATAACACTCCTCAATTTTCTAAAATCTAACTAAAAAGACACAAAAATTTGAATTCTTAAAAAAGGTTGGGCGTGATTAGGTCATTTTAGGTGCCTAGAAATGTCTGGAGTTAAACTTAATCTTGTAGAGGAGACTGTTGCGAACATTTTGATGTATTAATATTTAAGATCCCATGGTTGGAGTCATAACACTCCTCAGTTTTCTAAAATCCGATCAAAAAGACACAAAATTTGAATTCTTAAAAAGGGGTGTTGATTAGGACATTTTAGATCACTAGAAATGTCTAGAACCAAACTGAATCTCATATAAAAGACTGTTGCGAACATATTGATGTATTAATATTTAAGATCCCATGGTTGGAGGTGTATCACTCTTCAATTATCTAAAATCCAACCAAAAAGACCGAAAAATTTGAATTCTTTAAAAGGGTTGATTAATAATTTTAGGAGACTAGAGATGTCTGTGATCAAACTGAATTTCTTAGAGGAGACCTTTGCGAACATTTTGATGTATTAATATTTAAGATCCCATGGTTGCAATGTTAACACTCCTCAATTTTCTAAATACAATCAAAAGACAGAAAAATTTGAATTCTTAAAATAAGGGGGTTAAAATGATTAGGACATTTTAGGTGTCCTAGAAATGTCAAGCACCAAACTGAATCTTGTAGAGGAGACTGCTGTGAACATTTGGATGTATTAATATTTAAGATCCCATGGTTGGAGTCGCAATACTCCTCATTTTTCTAAAATTGGACGGAAAAGATTTAAAAATTTGACTTTTTAAAGGGGGGTTGATTATGAGACTTTAGTTGCTAGAAATTTGTGGAACCAAACTGAATCTTTTAGAGGAGACTTATATGAACATTTTGATACACTAATATTTAAGATCCCATGGTTGAAGTCATAACACTCCTCAATTTTCTAAAATCCGACCAAAAAGACAAAAAATTTGAATTCTTGAAAAAGGAAAGGGGGCTGATTAGGACATGTCTGGAACCAAATGGAATCTTGTAGAGGAGGCTGTTGCGCATATTTTGACGTATTAATATTTAAGATCCCATGGTTGGAGTCGCAACACTCCTCATTTTTCTAAAATTTGACCGAAATGATTTAAAAATTTAACTTTTTAAAGGGGGGAGGGGTTGACTATGAGACTTTAGTTACTAGAAATGTGTGGAACCAAACTGAATCTTTTAGAGGAGACTTTTATGAACAATTTGATATACTAATATTTAAGATACCATGATTGGAGTCATAGCACTCCTCAAATTTATAAAATACAATCAAAAAGACAAAAAAATTACTTTTATAGTGGGGGTTGATTAGGACATTTTAGGGGTCAAGAAATGTCTGGAACAAAAATGAATTCTTAAGAAGAGACTATTGCAAACATTTTGATGTATTAATATTTAAGATCCTATGGTTGGGGTCGGTGCACTTCTCAATTTTCTATAATCCGATCAAAAAGACACAAAAATTTGAATTCATAAAAATAAGGGGGAATGATTAGGACATTTTACAACCCTAGAGATGTATACAGCCAAACATAATCTGATAGGATACACTGTTGCGAACATTTTGATGTACTAATATTTAAGATCCCATGGTTGGAGTCACAACACTCCTCAATTTTCTAAAAAAATAAAAAAGACACAAACTTCACTTTTACAGTGGGGGTTGATTAAGACATTTTAGGTGTCAAGAAATGTATGGAACCAAACTGAAATCTGAAGAAGAGACTATTGCTAAAATTTTGAAGTATTAATATATTTACGATCCCATGGTTGAAATCATAACACTCCTCAATTTCCTAAAATACTAAAAAAAAACATAAGTTTAATACTTTATCGAGGGGGGTTCTTAGGACATTTTAGAGGGCTAGAAATGTCTTGAATAAAACCGAATCTTGTAGAGGCGACTTTTTCGAACATGTTCATGCATTAATATTTAAGATCCTATGGTTGGAGTTGTAGCTATTCTCAATTTTCAGAAATCCAACCAAAAAGTCACAAAAAGTTGAATTTTAAAAATGAAAGTGGGCTGATTAGGACATTTTAGAACACTACAGATGTCTGGAACCAAATTGAATCTTGTAGAGGATACTGATGCGAACATTTTGATGTATTAAAATTAAAGATCGCATGGTTGGGGTCGTAACATTCCTCATATATCTAAAATCGAACCAAAATGATCGAAAAATTTGAATTCTTAAAATGGGGGGAGGTGATTAGGTCATTTAAGGTGACTAGAAATGTCTGGAGCCAAATTAAATCTTGTAGAGGACACTGTTGCGAATATTTTTATAAATGGTATTATAAGATCCCATGGTTGGAGTCAAAACACTCTTTAGTTTTTAAAATATAATCAAAAAGACAAAAATTGATTATTAAGGGTGATGATTATGTCATTTTATGTGAGAAGAAATGTCTGGCACAAAACTGAATAGTCAAGAGGAGACTGTTTCTCACATTTTGATGTAATAATATTTAAGATACCATGGTTAGAGTCGCGACACTCCTCATTTTTTTAAAATTTGTCCGAAAAGATTTTAAAATTTGACTTTTTAAAGGGGGGGGGTTAATTAAAAGACTTTAGTTAATAGAAAAGTGTTGAACCAAACTGAATCATTTAGAGGAGACTTTTATGAACATTTTGATGTACTAATATTTAAGATCCCATGGTTGGAGTCGGTGCACTTCTCAATTTTCTAAAATCCGATCAAAAAGACACAAAA
This sequence comes from Latrodectus elegans, assembly GCA_030067965.1. Classification (NCBI taxonomy): domain Eukaryota; kingdom Metazoa; phylum Arthropoda; class Arachnida; order Araneae; family Theridiidae; genus Latrodectus; species Latrodectus elegans. Next base: position 16,638,504 of record CM057813.1, on the reverse strand, counting down.
ATTTGAATTCATAAAAATAGGGGGGAATGATTAGGACATTTTACAACCTTAGAGATGTCTAGAACCAAACATAATCTGATAGGATACACTGTTGCGAACATTTTGATGTACTAATATTTAAGATCCCATGGTTGGAGTCACTACACTCCTCAATTTTCTAAAAACAATAAAAAAGACACAACTTCACTTTTACAGTGGGGGTTGATTAAGACATTTAAGGTGTCAAGAAATGTATGGAACCAAATTGAAATCTGAAGAAGAGACTATTGCAAAAATTTTGGAGTATTAATATATTTAATATCTCATGGTTGAAATCATAACAATCCTCAATTTCCTAAAATACTATTAAAAAATATGTTTAATAATTTATCGAGGGGGGGGGTTATTAAGACATTTTAGTTGGCTAGAAAGTTCTTGAATCAAACTGAATCTTGTAGAGGAGACTTTTTCGAACATTTCAATATAATCATATTTAAGATCCTATGGTTGGAATGGTAACTTTCTCAAATTTCTAAAATCCGACCAAAAAGAAAGAAAAATTTGAATTCTTAAAAAACAAAGGGGGCTGATTAGGACATTGTAGAACACTAGAAATGTCAGGAACCAAATTAAATCTTTTAGAGGACACTTTTATGCGAACATTTTGATGTATTAATATTTAAAGAACCCATGGTTGGAGTCATAACACTACTCAATTTTCTAAAATACAAACAAAAATACACAAAATTTGATTTTTAGGTGGGGTGTGATTAGGTCATTTTAGGTGATTAGAAATGTCAGGCACCAAATTGAAATTTGTAGAGGAGACTGTTGCGCATATTTTGACGTATTAATATTTAAGATACCATGGTTGGAGTCACAACACTCCTCAATTTTCTAAAATTTGATCAAAAAGATTTAAAAATTTGAATTCTTAAAAAGGAGGGGTTGATTATGAGATTTTACAACACTAGAAATGTCTAGAACCAAATTGAATCTTTTAGGAGACACTGTTATGAACATATTGATGTACTAATATTTAAGATCCCATAGTTGGAGTCATAACACTCCTCAATTTTCTAAAATACAATAAAAAAGACACAAAATTCACTTTAATATTGGGGGGTGATTTTGACATTTTAGGTGTAAAGAATTGTCTGGAACCAAACTGAATTCTAAAGAAGAGACTATTGCAGATATTTTGATGTATTAATATATTTAAGATCCCATGGTTGAAATCATAATACACCTCAATTTCCTAAAATATGATAAAAAAACTAAAGTTTAATACTTTATAGTGGGGGGGATTATTAGGAAGTTTTGGAAACGTAGAAATGTCTTGAATCAAACTGAATCTTATAGAGACGACTTTTTCGAACATTTTCATTTATTAATATTTAAGATCCTATGATTGGAGTTGTAGCTCTTCTCAATTTTCTAAAATCCGACCAAAAAGTCACAAAAATTTGAATTGGTGAAAAAGAAAGTGGGCTGATTAGGACATTTTAGAACACTACAGATGTCTGGAACCAAATTGAATCTTGTAGAGGATACTGATGCGAACATTTTGATGTATTAAAATTAAAAATCGCATGGTTGGGGTCGTAACATTTCTCATATATCTAAAATCCAACCAAAATGACCGAAAAATTTGAATTCTTAAAAAATGGGGGGACGTGATAAGGTCATTTAAGGTGACATGAAATGTCTGGAGCCAAATTAAATCTTGTAGAGGACACTGTTGCGAACACTTTTATAAATGGTATTATAAGATCCCATGGTTGGAGTCAAAACACTCTTTAGGTTTTAAAATATAATCAAAAAGACACAAAATTGATTTTTAAGGGAGTTGATTAGGGCATTTTAAGTGAGAAGAAATGTCTGGCACAAAACTGAATCTTGCAGAGGAGACTGTTACGCACATTTTGACGTATTAATATTTAAGATACCATGGTTGGAGTCGCAACATTCCTCATTTTTCTAAAATTTCACCGAAAAGATTTAAAAATTTGACTTTTTAAAGGTGGGGGGTTTGATTATGAGACTTTAGTTACTAGAAATGTGTGGAACCAAACTGAATCTCTTAGAGGAAACTTTTATGAACAATTTGATATACTAATATTTAAGATACCATGATTGGAGTCATAGCACTCCTCAAATTTATAAAATACAATCAAAAAACAAAAAATTCACTATTATAGTGAGGGTTGATTAGGACATTTTAGGGGTCAAGAAATGTCTGGAACTAAAATGAATTCTTAAGAAGAGACTATTGCAAACATTTTGATGTATTAATATTTAAGATCCTATGGTTGGGGTCGGTGCACTCCTCAATTTTCTGAAATCCGATCAAAAAGACACAAAAATTTGAATTCTTAAAATAGGCGGGGGGGGTGATTAGGAAATTTTACAACACTAGAGATGTCTAGAAACAAATTAAATCTCATAGGAGACACTGTTGTAAACATTGTGATGTATTAATATTTTAGATCCCATGGTTGGAGTCATAACAATCCTCAATTACCTAAAATACGATAAAAAAACATAAGTTTAATACTTTATCGAGGGGGTGTTCTTAGGACATTTTAGAGGGCTAGAAATGTCTTGAATAAAACTGAATCTTGTAGAGGCGACTTTTTCAAACATGTTCATGTATTAATATTTAAGATCCTATGGTTGGAGTTGTGTTACTTCTCAATTTTCTGAAATCCAACCAAAAAGAAAACATTTTGAATTCTTTAAAAAGATAGTGGGCTGATTAGAACATATTAGAACACTATAGATGTCTGGAATCGAATTTAATCACATAGAGGACACTGATGCAAACATTTTTATGTACTAATATTTAAGATTCCATGGTTAGAGTCGTATCATTCATCAATTATCTAAAATCCAACCAAAATGCCCAAAAATTTGAATTCTTAAAAAGAAGGTGGCGTGATTAGGTCATTTTATGTGACCAGAAATGTCTGGAGCAAACTAAATATTGTAGAGGATACTGTTGCAACCATTTTTATTTTTTAATATTTAAGATCCCATGGTTGGATTCTTAACACTCCTCAATTTTCTAAAATACAATCAAAAAGACACAAAATTGATTTTAATAGGGGGTTGATTAGGACATTTAATGGGAGCGGAAATATCTGGCACCAAACTGAATCTTGTAGAAAAGACTGTTGCGAACATTTTGCTGTATCAATATTTAAGATCCTAAAGTTGGAGTCAGTGCAATGTCTCATTTTTCTAAAATTCGACCAAAAGAACACAAAAATTTGAATTCTTAACATTAGGGGCTGATTAGGACATTTTAAAAGACTAGAGTTTTCTGGAACCAAAATGAATCATGTAAATGAGAATAGTGCAAACATTTTGATGTATTAATATTTAAGATCCCATGGTTGGAGTCATAACACTCCTCAATTATCTAAAATACAATCAAAATACACGAAAAATTGAATTCTTAAAAAGGGCTGATTAGGACATTTTATGTGTGAAGAAATGTCTTTCACCAAACTGAATTTTGCAGAGGAGACCTTTGCGCACACTTTGATGTATTAATATTTAAGATACTATGGTTGGAGTCGGTGCACTTCAAATTTTCGAAAATCCGACGGAGAAGACATAAAAATTTGAATTTTTAAAAGATGACTGGTGCAGATTAGTACACTTTAGAACACTTCAGATGTCTGGAATCGAATTGAATCTTTTAGGGAAAGATTTATGAACATTTTGATGTACTAATATTTAAGATCACATGGTTGGAGTCATAACACTCCTCAATTATTTAAAATACAATGAAAAAGGCACAAAATTGATTTTATAGGGGGCTGATTAGGACATTATAGAAGACTAGAGATGTCTGGGACCAAACTGAATCTTGCAGAGGAGAATGTTGCAAACAATTTGATGTATTAATATTTGACATCCCATGAATTAAGTTGTAGCACTCCTCAATTTTATAAAATCTAACCAAAAAGACACAAAAATTTGAAATTTTAAAAAAAAGAGGGGGTTCTGTTTGGGAAATTTTAGAACACTAGACATGTCTCGAATTAAATTGAATCTCATAGAGGACACTGTTGCGGATATCTTTGTGTATTAATATTTAAGATCCCATGGTTAGAGGCGAATCACTCTTCAATTATCTAAAATCCATTCAAAAAGAACGAAGAATTTGGATTCTTTAAAAGGATAATTAGAATAGAATTAGGAAATTTTAGGAGACTAGAGATGTTTGTAAACAAAATATTTTTTGTAGAGGAGACTTTTGCGAACATTTTAATGTATTATTATTTAAGATCGCATGGTTGAAATCGCAACATTTCTCATTTTTCTAACATTTGACTTCTTTAAAGGGGGGGATTTATTTGGAGACTTTAGTTACTAGAAATGTGTGAAGCAAAATTGAATCTTTTAGAGGAGTGTTTTATGAACATTTTGATGTACTAATATTCAAGATCCGATGGTTAGAGTCATAACACTCCTCAATTTCCTAAAATACAATTAAAAAAACACAAAATTCACTTTTATAGTGGGAGTAATCAGGACAATTTAGGTGTCAAGAAATGTCTGGAACCAAACTGAGTTCTGAAGAGGAGACTATTGCAAACATTTTGATGTGTTAATATTTAAGATCCCATTGTAGAAATCATAACATTCCTCAATTTCCTAAAATACCATAAAAAAACATAAGTTTAGTACTTTATAGAGGGGGTTGTTATTAGGACATTATTGAGGACGAGAAATGTCTTGAATCGAACTCAAACTTGTAGAGGAAACGTTTTTGAACATTTTCGTCTATTAATATTTAAAATCCTATGGTTGGAGTGTTAGCTCTTCTCAATTTTCTAAGATCCGACCAAAAAAACACAGAAAGCTGAATTCTTAAAAAAGAAAGGGGTCTGATTAAGACATTTTAGACGACAAGAGATGTTTGGAACCAAATTGAATCTGGAAGAAGACACTAATGCGAACATTTTTATGTATTAATATTAAAGATCTCATGGTTTGGGTCATATCACTCTTCAAATATCTAAAATCCAACGAAAAAGACCGAAAAATTTCAATTCTTAAAAAAAGGGGTGACATGATTAGTTCATTCTAGAAGACTAGAAATGTCTTTATCTAAATTAAATTTTGTAGAGGAGATTGTTTCGAACATTTTGATGTACTAATATTGAAGATGCCATGGTTGGATTCATAACACTCCTCAAATATCTAAAATCCAAATAAAAAGAGCCAAGAATTTGGATTCTTTAAAAGGGTAATTAGAATAGAATTAGAAAATTTTAGGAGACTAGAGATGTCTGTGACCGAAATATTTCTTGTAGAGGAGACTTTTGCGAACACATTTTGATGTATTAATATTTAAGATCCCATGGTTGGAGTCGCAACACTCCTAATGTTTTTCAAATACAATCAAAATGACACAAAATATATTTTTATAAGGGGGGTTGATTAATACATTTTAGGTGCAAGAATTTTCTGGAACTAAACTGAAATCTAAAGAGGACACTATTTCAAGCATTTTGATGTATTAATATTTTAAATCCCATGGTTGAAATCATAACACTTTTCAATATCCTAAAATACAATAAAAAAACATGTTTAATACTTTAGGGACGGGGGGAGGTTATTAGGACATTTTAGAGGGCTAGAAATGTCTTGAATAAAAGTAAATCTTGTAGAGGCGACTTTTTGAAACATTTTCAAGTATTTATATTTAAGATCTTATGGTTGGAGTTGTAGCTGTTTTAAATTTTCTAAAATCCGACCAAAAAGACACAAAAATTTGAATTTTTGAAAAAGGGTGGGGGCTGATTAGTACATTTTAGAACACTTGAGATGTCTGGAATCCAATTGAATACTATAGAGGACACTGTTGCAAAAATCATTATGTATTAATACTAAAGATCTCATGGATGGGGTAGTAACACTCCTCATTTTTCTGAAATTTGACTTCTTTGAAGGGGGGGGGATTGATTAGGAGACTTTAGTTACTAGAAATGTGGGAAACCAAACTGAATCTTTTAGAGGAGACATTTAAGAACATTTTGATGTTCTAATATTTAAGATCCCATGGTGGGAGTCATAACACTCCTCAATTTTCTAAAATACAATAAAAGACACACAAAATTGACTTTTATAGTGGGGGGCGATTAGGACATTTTAGGTATCAAGAAATGTCTGGAACGAAATTGAATTCGGAAGAGGAGACCATTGCAAACATTTTGATGTATTAATATTAAAGATCCCATCGTTGAAATCGAAATTTAATACTTTATAAAAGGGGGTATTAGGATATTTTATAGGACTGGAAATGTCTTGATTGAAACTGAATCTTATAGCCGCGAATATTTCATGAATGAAATCATAACACTCCTCAAGTTCCTAAAATACTATTAAAAAAATATGTTTAATACTTTATCGAGGGGGTGTTATTAAGACATTTTAGTTGGCTAGAAATGTCTTGTACCAAACTGAATCTTGTAGAGTAGTGTATTTCTAACATTTTGATGTATTAATATTTAAGATCTTATGGTTGAAATTGTAGCTCTTCTCAATTTTCTAAATTATGTCCAAAAAGAAACAAAAATTAAAATTCTTAAAAAGGAATGGGGCTGATTAGGACATTTTAGAACACTAGAAATGTTTCCAATCAAACTGATTCTCTTAAAGGAGAGTGTTGCGAAAATCTTTATGTAGTAATATTTAAGATCCCATGGTTAGGAGACTAGGGATGTGTGAGACCAAACTGAATCTTGTATAGGAAACTCTAGCAAATATTTTGATTTATTAATATTTAAGATCTAATGGTTTAAGTTGTAGCTGTCCTCAATTTTCTAAAATCTAACCAAAAAGACACAAAAATTTGAATTCTTAAAGGGGGCGTGATTAGATCATTTTAGGTGTCTAGAAATGTCTGGATACAAACTTAATTTTGTTGAGGAGACTTTTGCGAAAATTTTTATGTATTTATATTTAAGATCCCATGGTTGGAGTCAAAACACTCCTCAATTTCCTAAAATACGATCAAAAAGACACAAAAATTGGAATTCTTAAAGGGGTGTTGATTAGGACATTTTATGTCTAGAACCAAACTGAATCTCATATAGGACACTGTTGCGAACATTTTGATGTATTGTTATTTAAGATCCCATGGTTAGATTGGTATCACTTTTCAATTATCTAAAATCCAACCAAAAAGACACAAAAATTAGAGTTTTTAAAAGGGGTTGATTAATAATTTTAGGAGACTAGAAATGACTGTGATCAAAACTGAATTTCTTAGAGGAGACATTTATGAACATTTTGATGTATTAATATTTAAGATCCCATGGTTGCAATCATAACACTCCTCAATTTTTCTACAATACAATCCAAAAGACACAAAATTCCGGTTTATAGTGGGAGTTGATTAGAACATTTTAGGTGTCTAGAAAAGTCAAGCACCAAGGCGAATCTTGTAGAGGAGACTGTTGCGAACATTTTGATGTATTAATATTTTAGATCCCATGGTTGGAGTCACAACACTCCTCACGTTTCTACTATTTGACAGAAAAAAAATAAAAATTTGACTTTTTAAAGGGGGGGTTGATTATGAGACTTTGTAGAAGACTAGAAATGTTTTGAACCAAACTGAATCTTTTAGAGGAGACTTTTATGAACATTTTGATATACTAATATTTAAGATCCCATGGTTGGAGTCATAACACTCCTCAATTTTCTAAAATACAATCAAAAAAACAGAAAATTCACTTTAATAGTGGGGGATGATTAGGTCATTTTAGGTGACTAGAAATGTCAGGCACCAAATTGAAACTTGTAGAGGAGACTGTTGCGCATATTTTGACGTATTAATATTTAAGATCCCATGGTTGGAGTCGCAACACTCCTCATTTTTCTAAAATTTGACCGAAATGATTTAAAAATTTGACTTTTTAAAGGTGTGGGGGGTTGATTATGAGACTTTAGTTACTAGAAATGTGTGGAACCAAACTGAATCTTTTAGAGGAGACTTTTATGAACAATTTGATATACTAATATTTAAGATACCATGATTGGAGTCATAGCACTCCTCAAATTTATAAAATACAATCAAAAAGACACAAAATTCACTTTTATAGTGGGGGTTGATTAGGACATTTTAGGGGCAAAGAAATGTCTGGAACAAAAATGAATTCTCAAGAAGAGACTATTGCAAACATTTTGATGTATTAATATTTAAGATCCTATGGTTGGGGTCGGTGCACTCCTCAATGTTCTAAAATCCGATCAAAAAGACACAAAAATTTGAATTCATAAAAATAAGGGGGAATGATTAGGACATTTTACAACCCTAGAGATGTATACAGCCAAACATAATCTGATAGGATACACTGTTGCGAACATTTTGATGTACTAATATTTAAGATCCCATGGTTGGAGTCATTACACTCCTCAATTTTCTAAAAAAAATAAAAAAGACACAAACTTCACTTTTACAGTGGGGGTTGATTAAGACATTTTAGGTGTCAAGAAATGTATGGAACCAAACTGAAATCTGAAGAAGAGACTATTGCAAAAATTTTGAAGTATTAATATTTTTGATTCCCATGGTTGAAATCATAACACTCCTCAATTTCCTAAAATACTAAAAAAAAACATAAGTTTAAAACTTTATCGAGAATGGGGGTTAATCAGGATAACTTAGAGGGCTAGAAATGTCTTGAATCAAACTGAATCTTGTAGAGGCGACTTTTTCGAACATTTTCATTTATTAATATTTAAGATCCTATGGTTGGAGTTGTAGCTCTTCTCAATTTTCTAAAATCCGACCAAAAAGTCACAAAAATTTGAATTCTTAAAAAAGAAAGTGGGCTGATTAGGACATTTTAGAACACTACAGATGTCTGGAACCAAATTGAATCTTGTAGAGGATACTGATGCGAACATTTTGATGTATTAAAATTAAAAATCGCATGGTTAGTGTCGTAACATTTCGCATATATCTAAAATCCAAAAAAAATGACCGAAAAATTTGAATTCCCAATAAAAGGGGGGACGTAATAAGGTCATTTAAGGTGACATGAAATGTCTGGAGCCAAATTAAATCTTGTAGAGGACACTGTTGCGAACACTTTTATAAATGGTATTATAAGATCCCATGGTTGTAGTCAAAACACTCTTTAGTTTTTTAAAATATAATCAAAAAGACAAAAATTGATTTTTAAAGGAGTTGATTAGGGCATTTTAAGTGAGAAGAAATGTCTGGCACAAAACTGAATCTTGCAGAGGTGACTGTTGTGCACGTTTTGACGTATTGTTATTTAAGATACCATGGTTGGTGTCGCAACATTCCTCATTTTTCTAAAATTTGACCGAAAAGATTTAAAATTTTGACTTTCTAAAGGGGGTTCATTATTACACTTTAGTTACTAGAAATGTGTAAAACCAAACTGAATCTTTTAGAGGAGACTTTTGTGAATATTTTGATATTCTAATATTTAAGATCCCATGGTTGGTTTCATAACACTCCTCAATTTTCTAAAATGCAATCAAAAAGTCACAAAATTCACTTTTATAGTGGGTTGTTGATTAGGAGCTTTTAAGTGTCAAGAATTGTCTGGAACAAAACTGAATTCTGAAGAAGAGATTATTGTAAAATTTTTCATGCATTAATATTTAAGATCCTGTGGTTGAAATCGGTAAAATCCTCAATTTTCTAAAATCCGATCAAAAAGACAGAAAAATTTGAATTCTTAAAATAAGGGGGGGGATGATTAGAACATTTTGCAATCCTAGAGATGTCTTGAACCAAATTTAATCTCATAGGATACACTGTTGCGAACATTTTGATGTACTAATATTTAAGATCCCATGGTTGGAGTCACTACACTCCTCAATTTTCTAAAAACAATAAAAAAGACACAACTTCACTTTTACAGTGGGGGTTGATTAAGACATTTAAGGTGTCAAGAAATGTATGGAACCAAATTGAAATCTGAAGAAGAGACTATTGCAAAAATTTTGGAGTATTAATATATTTAATATCTCATGGTTGAAATCATAACAATCCTCAATTTCCTAAAATACTATTAAAAAATATGTTTAATAATTTATCGAGGGGGGGGGTTATTAAGACATTTTAGTTGGCTAGAAATGTCTTGAATCAAACTGAATCTTGTAGAGGCGACTTTTTCGAACATTTTCATGCATTAATATTTAAGATCCTATGGTTGCAGTTGTAGCTATTCTCAATTTTCTAAATTCCCACCAAAAAGACACGAAAATTTGAATACTTTAAAAACAAAGGGGGCTGATTAGGACATTGTAGAACACTAGAGGTGTCAGGAACCAAATTAAATCTCTTAGAGGACACTGATGCGAGCATTTTGTATTAATTTTTAAGAACCCATGGTTGGAGTCGTGACACTACTCAAATATATAAAATCCAAACAAAAATACAGAAAAATTTCATTTGGTGGCATGTGATTAGGTCATTTTAGGTGATTAGAAATGTCAGGCACCAAATTGAAATTTGTAGAGGAGACTGTTGCGCATATTTTGACGTATTAATATTTAAGATCCAATGGTTGGGGTCGGTACCCTCCTCAATTTTCTAAAATCCGATCACAAAGACACAAAAATTTGAATTCTTAAAAAAGGAGGGGGGGGATATGATTAGGATATTTTACAACACTAGAAATGTCTAGAACCAAATTTAATCTCATAGGAGACACTGTTGCGAACATTTTGATGTATTAATATTTTAGATCCCATGGTTGGAGTCACAACACTCCTCAATTTTCTAAAAACAATAAAAAAGACACAAACTTCACTTTTACAGTGGGGGTTGATTAAGACATTTTAGGTGTCAAGAAATGTATGGAACCAAACTGAAATCTGAAGAAGAGACTATTGCAAAAATTTTGGAGTATTAATATATTTAAGATCCCATGGTTGAAATCATAACAATCCTCAATTTCCTAAAATACTATTAAAAAAAATATGTTTAATACTTTATCGAGGGGGGGGGTTATTAAGACATTTTAGTTGGCTAGAAATGTCTTGAATCAAACTGAATCTTGTAGAGGCGACTTTTTCGAACATTTTCATGCATTAATATTTAAGATCCTATGGTTGCAGTTGTAGCTATTCTCAATTTTCGAAAATCCAACCAAAAATTCACAAAATTTGAATTCTTAAAAAAGAAAGTGGGCTGATTAGGACATTTTAGAACACTACAGATGTCTGGAACCAAATTGAATCTTGTAGAGGATACTGATGCGAACATTTTGATGTATTAAAATTAAAAATCGCATGGTTGGGGTCGTAACATTTCTCATATATCTAAAATCCAAACAAAATGATCGAAAAATTTGCATTCTTAAAAAATGGGAGGACGTGATAAGGTCATTTAAGGTGACATGAAATGTCTGGAGCCAAATTAAATCTTGTAGAGGACACTGTTGCGAACACTTTTATAAATGGTATTATAAGATCCCATGGTTGGAGTCAAAACACTCTTTAGTTGTTTAAAATATAATCAAAAAGACACAAAATTGATTTTTAAGGGAGTTGATTAGGGCATTTTAAGTGAGAAGAAATATCTGGCACAAAACTGAATCTTGCAGAGGAGACTGTTGCGCATATTTTGACGTATTAATATTTAAGATCCCATGGTTGGAGTCGCAACACTCCTCATTTTTCTAAAATTTGACCGAAATGATTTAAAAATTTGACTTTTTAAAGGTGGGGTGTTGATTATGAGACTTTAGTTACTAGAAATGTGTGGAACCAAACTGAATCTTTTAGAGGAGACTTTTATGAACAATTTCATATACTAATATTTAAGATACCATGATTGAAGTCATAGCACTCCTCAAATTTATAAAATACAATCAAAAAGACAAAAAATTCACTATTATAGTGGGGGTTAATTAGGACATTTTAGGGGTCAAGAAATGTCTGGAACAGAAATGAATTCTTAAGAAGAGACTATTGCAAACATTTTGATGTATTAATATTTAAGATCCTATGGTTGGGGTCGGTGCACTCCTCAATTTTCTGAAATCCGATCAAAAAGACACAAAAATTTGAATTCTTAAAATAGGGGGGGATGATTAGGACATTTTACAACCCTAGAGATGTCTAGAACCAAATTTAATCCCATAGGAGACACAGTTGCGAGCATTTTGAAGTATTAATATTTAAGTTCCCATGGTTGGAGTCATAACACTCCTCAATTTCCTAAAATACGATAAAAAAAAACATGAGTTTAATACTTTATCGAGGAGGGAGATTATTAGGACATTTTAGAGGGCTAGAAATGTTTTGAATCAAACTGAATCTTGTATAGGCGAGTTTTTCGAACATTTTCATGCATTAATATTTAAGATCCTATGGTTGGAGTTTTAGTTCTTCTCAATTTTTTAAAAACCAAACAAAAAGACAAAAAATTTGAATTCTTTAAAAAAGATAGTGGGCTGATTAGGACATTTTAGAACACTACAGATGTCTGGAAGCAAATTAAATCACATAGAGGACACTGTTACAAAAATCTTTATTTATTAATATTTAAGATTCCATCGTTAGAGTCGTATCACTCTTCAATTATCTATAATCCAACCAAAATGCCCAAAAAATTAGAATTCTTAAAAAAGAAGCGTGGCGTGATTAGGTCAATTTAGGTGATTAGAAATATCTGGAGCAAACTAAATATTGTAGAGTATACTGTTGCATACATTTTGATGTATTAATATTTAGGATACCACGGTTGGAGCCTTAACACTCCTCAATTTTTTAAAATACAATGGAAAGGACACAAAATTGATTTTTATATGGGGGTGATTAGGACATTTTAGCTGTCAAAAAAAGTCAGGCACCAAACTGAATCTTGTAGAAGAGACGGTTGCGCAAATTTTGATGCATTAATATTTAAGATCCTATGGTTGGAGTCAGTGCAATGTCTCATTTTTCTAAAATTCGACCAAAAGAACACAAACATTTGAATAGTTAACATTAGGGGGGGCTGATTAGGGCATTTTAAAAGACTAGAGTTTTCTGGAACCAAAATGAATCATGTAAATGAGAATAGTGCAAACATTTTGATGTATTAATATTTAAGATTCCATCGTTAGAGTCGTATCACTCTTCAATTATCTAAAAACCAACCAAAATACCCGAAAAATTAGAATTCTTAAAAAAGGGCGTAGTGTGATTAGGTCATTTTAGGTGTCAAGAAATGTCTGGACACCAAACTGAATTTGTAGAGAGACTATTGCAGTACATTTTGATGTAATAATATTTACGATCCTATGGTTGGAGTCGGTGCACTTCCAATTTTCGAAAATCCGACGGAGAAGACATAAAAATTTTAATTTTTAAAAGATGACTGGTGCAGATTAGTACACTTTAGAACACTTCAGATGTCTGGAATCGAATTGAATATCATGGACGACACAATTGCAAAAATCATTATGTATTAATATTTAAGATCCCATGGTTAGAGTCGTATCACTCTTCAAATATTTAAAATAAAAAAAAGACCGAAATTGTAATTTCTAGGGGGTGATTAGGACACTTTAATAGACTAGAGATGTCTGGGACCAAACTTAATCCTGCAGAGGAGAATGTAGCAAACAATTTGATGTATTAATATTTGACATCCCATGAATTAAGTTGTAGCACTCCTCAATTTTCTAAAATCTAACCAAAAAGACATACAAATTTGAATTAATAAAAAAGGAGTGTAGGGGCTGATTAGGAAATTTTAGAACACTAGAGATGTCTAGAAGCAACTTGAATCTCATAGAAGACACTGTTGCGAACAATTTGATGTATTAATATTTAAGACCCCATGGTTAGAGGCGAATCACTCTTCAATTATATAAAATCCATTCAAAAAGACCGAAGAATTTGGATTCTTTAAAAGGGTAATTAGAATAGAATTAGGAAATTTTAGGAGACTAGAGATGTTTGTGAACAAAATATTTCTTGAAGAGGAGAATTTTTGCGAACATTTTGAGGTATTAATATTTAAGATCGCATGGTTGGAATTGGAACACTCCTCATTTTTCTAACATTTGACTACTTTAAAGGGAGGGGGATTGATTAGGAGACTTTAGTTACCAGAAATGTGTGAAGCAAAATTGAATCTATTAGAGGAGAGTTTTATGAACATTTTGATGTACTAATATTTAATATCTGATGGTTAGAGTCTTAACACTCCTCAATTTCCTAAAATACAATAAAAAAACACAAAATTCACTTTTATAGTGGGAGTAATCAGGACAATTTAGGTGTCAAGAAATGTCTGGAACCAAACTGAGTTCTGAAGAGGAGACTATTGCAAACATTTTGATGTAATAATATTTAAGATCCTATGGTAGAAATCATAACATTCCTCAATTTCCTAAAATACCATAAAAAAACATAAGTTTAATACTTTATAGAGGGGGGTTGTTATTAGGACATTATTGAGGACAAGAAATGTCTTGAATCGAACTGAATCTTGTAGAGGAAACTTTTTTGAACATTTTCATCTATTAATATTTAAGATCCTATGGTTCGAGTGTTAGCTCTTCTCAATTTTCTAAGATTCGACCAAAAAAACACAGAAAGTTAAATTCTTAAAAAAGAAAGGGTGCTGATTAGGACATTTTAGACGACAAGAGATGTCTTGAACCAAATTGAATCTGGAAGAGGACACTGATGCGAACATTTTGATGTATTAATATTAAAGATACCATGGTTGGGGTCATATCACTCTTCAAATATTTAAATCCAACGAAAAAGACCGAAAAATTTCAGTTCTTAAAAAAAAGGGGGGGACGAGATTAGTTCATTATAGGTGACTAGAAATGTCTGTAGCTAAATTAAATTTTGTAGAGTAGATTGTTTCGAACATTTTGATGTACTAATATTGAAGATGCCATGGTTGGATTCATAACACTCCTCAATTATATAAAATCGAAATAAAAAGAGCCAAGAATTTGGATCCTTTAAAAGGGTAATTAGAATAGAATTAGAAAATTTTAGGAGACTAGAGATATCTGTGATCAAAATATTTCTTGTAGAGGAGACATTTGCGAACATATTTTGATGTACCAATATTTAAGATCCCATGGTTGGAATCGCAACACTCCTAATGTTTTTCAAATATAATCAAAATGACACAAAATATATTTTTATAAGGGGTGGGGTGATTAGGACATTTTAGGTGTCAAGAAATGTCTGGAACTAAGCTGAACTCTAAAGAGGACACTATTGCAAACATTTTGATGTATTAGTATTTTAGATCCCATGGTTGAATTTTCAATTTCCTAAAATACGATAAAAAAAACAAGTTTATACTTTAGGGACGGGGGGGGGTTATTAGGACTTTTTAGAGGGCTAGAAATGTCTTGAATAAAAGTAAATCTTGTAGAGGCGACTTTTTCGAACATTTTCATGCATTCATATTTAAGATCCTATGGTTGGAGTTGTAGCTGTTTTCAATTTACTGAAATCCGACCAAAAAGACACAAAAATTTGAATTTTTGAAAAAGGGTGCGGGCTGATTAGTACATTTTAGAACACTTGAGATGTCTGGAATCCAAATGAATCTTATAGAGGACACTGTTGCAAAAATCATTATGTATTAATATTAAAGATCGCATGGTTGGGGTAGTAACACTCCTCATTTTTCTAAAATCTGAAATTTAAAAATTTGACTTCTTTGAAGGGCAGAGGATTGATTAGGAGACTTTAGTTACTAGAAATGTGTGAAACCAAATTGAATCTTTTAGAGGAGACTTTTAAGAACATTTTGATGTTCTAATATTTAAGATCCCATGGAGGGAGTCATAACACTCCTCAAATTTCTAAAATACAATAAAAAAAACACAAAATTCACTTTTATAGTGGGGGGTGATTAGGACATTTTAGGTGCCAAGAAATGTCTGGAACGAAATTGAATTCGGAAGAGGAGACCATTGCAAACATTTTGATGTATTAATATTAAAGATCCCATCGTTGAAATCGAAATTTAATACTTTATAAAAGGGGGTATTAGGATATTTTATAGGACTGGAAATGTCTTGATTGAAACTGAATCTTATAGCCGCGAATATTTCATGAATGAAATCATAACACTCCTCAAGTTCCTAAAATACTATTAAAAAAATATGTTTAATACTTTATCGAGGGGGGGGATATTAAGACATTTTAGTTGGCTAGAAATGTCTTGAATCAAACTGAATCTTGTAGAGGCGACTTTTTCGAACATTTTTATGTATTAATATTTAAGATCCTATGGTTGAAATTGTAACTCTTCTCAATTTTCTAAATTCTGACCAAAAAGAAACAAAAATTAAAATTCTGCAAAAAGAATGGGGGCTGATTAGAAATCTTTAGAACACTAGAAATGTTTCCAATCAAACTGATTCTCTTAAAGGAGAGTGTTGCGAAAATCTTTATGTAGTAATATTTAAGATCCCATGGTTAGGAGACTAGGGATGTGTGAGACCAAACTGAATCTTGTATAGGAAACTCTAGCAAATATTTTGATTTATTAATATTTAAGATCTAATGGTTTAAGTTGTAGCTGTCCTCAATTTTCTAAAATCTAACCAAAAAGACACAAAAATTTGAATTCTTAAAAAAGGGGGGGGCGTGATTAGATCATTTTAGGTGCCTAGAAATGTCTGGAGCCAAACTGAATCTTGTAGTGGAAACTGTTGCGAATATTTCTATGTATTAATATTTAAGATCCTATGGTTGGAGTCGGTGCACTCCTCAATTTTCTAAAATCCGATCAAAAAGACACAAAAATTGGAATTCTTAAAAAAGGGGTGTAGGGACTGATTAGGACATTTTAGATCACTAGAGACGTCTAGAACAAAATTGAATCTCATATAAAACACCGTTGCGAACATATTGATGTATTAATAATTAAGATCCCATGGTTAGAGGTGTATCACTCTTCAATTATCCAAAATCCAACCAAAAAGACCGAAGAATTTGGATTCTTTAAAAGGGGGGGGGTTGACTAATAATTTTAGGAGACTAGAGATGACTGTGATCAAAAAATTTCTGGTAGAGGAAACATTTGCGAACATATTGATGTATTAATATTTAAGACCCCATGGTTGCAATGTTAACACTCCTCAATTTTTTCAATACAATCAAAATGATAAAAAATTGATTTTTATAAGGGGGGATCAAGACATTTTAGGTGTCCATAAATGTCAAGCACCAAGGCGAATCTTGTAGAGGAGACTGTTGCGCATATTTTGACGTATTAATATTTAAGATCCCATGGTTGGAGTCGCAACACTCCTCATTTTTCTAAAATTTGACCGAAATGATTTAAAAATTTGACTTTTTAAAGGTGGGGGGGGTTTGATTATGAGACTTTAGTTACTAGAAATATGTGGAACCAAACTGAATCTTTTAGAGGAGAATTTTATGAAAAATTTGATATACTAATATTGAAGATACCATGATTGGAGTCATAGCACTCCTCAAATTTATAAAATACAATCAAAAAGACACAATATTCACTTTTATAGTGGGGGTTGAGTAGGACATTTTAGGGGTCAAGAAATGTCTGGAACAAAAATGAATTCTCAAGAAGAGACTATTGCAAACATTTTGATGTATTAATAATTAAGATCCTATGGTTGGGGATGGTGCACTACTCAAATTTCTAAAATCCGATCAAAAAGACACAAAAATTTGAATTCATAAAAATAGAGGGGAATGATTAGAACATTTTACAACCCTAGAGATGTTTAGAACGAAACATAATCTGATAGGATACACTGTTGCGAACATTTTGATGTACTAATATTTAAGATCCCATGGTTGGAGTCATTACACTCCTCAATTTTCTAAAAAAAATAAAAAAGACACAAACTTCACTTTTACAGTGGGGGTTGATTAAGACATTTTAGGTGTCAAGAAATGTATGGAACCAAACTGAAATCTGAAGAAGAGACTATTGCTAAAATTTTGGAGTATTAATATATTTAATATCTCATGGTTGAAATCATAACAATCCTCAATTTCCTAAAATACTATTAAAAAAAATATGTTTAATACTTTATCGAGGGGGGGGGTTATTAAGACATTTTAGTTGGCTAGAAATGTCTTGAATCAAACTGAATCTTGTAGAGGCGACTTTTTCGAACATTTTCATGCATTAATATTTAAGATCCTATGGTTGCAGTTGTAGCTATTCTCAATTTTCGAAAATCCAACCAAAAAGTCACAAAAAGTTGAATTTTAAAAAAGAAAGTGGGCTGATTAGGACATTTCAGAACACTACAGATGTCTGGAACCAAATTGAATCTTGTAGAGGATACTGATGCGAACATTTTGATGTATTACAATTAAAAATCGCATGGTTGGGGTCGTAACATTTCTCATATATCTAAAATCGAACCAAAATGATCGAAAAATTTGCATTCTTAAAAAATGGGGGGACGTGATAAGGTCATTTAAGGTGACATGAAATGTCTGGAGCCAAATTAAATCTTGTAGAGGACACTGTTGCGAACACTTTTATAAATGGTATTATAAGATCCCATGGATGGAGTCAAAGCACTCTTTAGTTTTTTTAAAATATAATCAAAAAGACAAAAATTGATTTTTAAGGGAGTTGATTAGGGCACTTTAAGTGAGAAGAAATATCTGGCACAAAACTGAATCTTGCAGAGGAGACTGTTGCGCACATTTTGACATATTAATATTTAAGATTCCATGGTTGGAGTCGCAACATTCCTCATTTTTCTAAAATTTGACCGAAAAGATTTTAAAATTTGACTTTTTAAAGGGGGGGGGTTGATTATGTGACTTTAGTTGCTAGAAATGTGTAGAACCAAACTGAATCTTTTAGAGGAGAATTTTATGAACATTTTGATATACTAATATTTTAGTTCCCATAGTTGGAGTCGGTGCACTTCTCAATTTTCTAACATTTGATCAAAAAGACACAAAAATTTGAATTCATAAAAATAGATGGGAATGATTAGAACATTTTACAACCTTAGAGATGTCTAGAACCAAACATAATCTGATAGGATACACTGTTGCGAACATTTTGATGTACTAATATTTAAGATCCCATGGTTGGAGTCATTACACTCCTCAATTTTCTAAAAACAATAAAAAAGACACAAACTTCACTTTTACAGTGGGGGTTGATTAAGACATTTTAGGTGTCAAGAAATGTATGGAACCAAATTGAAATCTGAAGAAGAGACTATTGCAAAAATTTTGGAGTATTAATATATTTAATATCTCATGGTAAAAATCATAACAATCCTCAATTTCCTAAAATACTATTAAAAAATATGTTTAATAATTTATCGAGGGGGGGG
Source organism: Latrodectus elegans (assembly GCA_030067965.1). NCBI lineage: Eukaryota > Metazoa > Arthropoda > Arachnida > Araneae > Theridiidae > Latrodectus > Latrodectus elegans. The sequence continues at coordinate 16,619,179 of CM057813.1, read as the reverse complement.
GTTATTAAGACATTTTAGTTGGCTAGAAATGTCTTGAATCAAACTGAATCTTGTAGAGGCGACTTTTTCGAACATTTTCATGCATTAATATTTAAGATCCTATGGTTGCAGTTGTAGCTATTCTCAATTTTCTAAAATCCCACCAAAAAGACACAAAAATTTGAATACTTTAAAAACAAAGGGGGCTGATTAGGACATTGTAGAACACTAGAGGTGTCAGGAACCAAATTAAATCTCTTAGAGGACACTGATGCGAGCATTTTGATGTATTAATTTTTCAGAACCCATGGTTGGAGTCGTGACACTACTCAAATATATAAAATCCAAACAAAAATACAGAAAAATTTGATTTGGTGGCATGTGATTAGGTCATTTTAGGTGATTAGAAATGTCAGGCACCAAATTGAAATTTGTAGAGGAGACTGTTGCGCATATTTTGACGTATTAATATTTAAGATCCCATGGTTGGAGTCGCAACACTCCTAATTTTTCTAAAATTTGACCGAAATGATTTAAAAATTTGACTTTTTAAAGGTGGGGGGGTTTGATTATGAGACTTTAGTTACTAGAAATGTGTGGAACCAAACTCAATCTTTTAGAGGAGAATTTTATGAAAAATTTGATATACTAATATTTAAGATACCATGATTGGAGTCATAGCACTCCTCAAATTTATAAAATACAATCAAAAAGACACAATATTCACTTTTATAGTATGGGTTGATTAGGACATTTTAGGGGTCAAGAAATGTCTGGAACAAAAATGAATTCTCAAGAAGAGACTATTGGAAACATTTTGATGTATTAATATTTAAGATCCTATGGTTGGGGTTGGTGCACTACTCAATTTTCTAAAATCCGATCAAAAAGAAACTGAATTTTGTAGAGGACCCTATTGCGAACGTTTTGATGTATTAATATTTAATATCCTATGGTTGGAGTCGTAGCACTCTTCAATTTTCTAAAATCATACCAAAAATAAACAAAAAATTGAATTCTTAAAAAAAAATGGGGGGGGGGGGCTGATTTGGACATTTTAAAAAACTAGAGATGTGTAGAACTAAACTGTATCTTGTATAAGAGACTATTGCGAGCATTTTGATGTATTATTATTTAATATCCCAAGGTTGGTGTCGTAGCACACATCAATATTCTAAAATAAGAACAAAAGACACAAAAATTTGAATTTTTAAAAAAGGGGGGGTTTGATTAGGACATTTTATGAGACTAGAGATTTCTGGAACCAAAGTGAATCTTTTAGAGGAGACTATTGCAAACATTTTGATGCATTAATATATAAGATCTCATGTTTGGAATCATAACAATTCTCAATTTCCTAAAATCCGATAAAAAAAAACGTTTAATGCTTTAAAGCGGGGGGGGACGTAATTAGGACATTTTAGAAGACTAGAAATTTCTTGAACCAAACTGAATGTTGTAGACGACACTATTGTGAACATTTTGAAGTATTAATATTTAATATACCATGGTTGGAGTCGCAGATCTACTCCATTTTCTAAAATCAGACCAAAAAGACATAAAAATTTGAATTCCTAAAAAGGGGTGGGGGCTGATTAGGTCATTTTAGGCGACTAGAAATATCTGGAGCCAATGTTAGTCTTGTATAGGAGGCTGTTGCGAACATTTTGATGTATTAATATTGAAGATCCCATGGTTGGAGTTATAACACTCCTCAACTGTCTAAAATACAATAAAAAACACAAAATTGACTTTTTATAGTGTTGGTGATTCAGTCATTTTAGTTGTCAGGAAATGTGTGGAACCAAACTGAATCTTTTAGAGGAGACGATTGCAAAAGTTTTGACGTATTAATATATAAGATCTCATGGTTCTAATAATAACACTCCTCAATTTCCGAAAATCCGATAAAAAAAATTTAATACTTTAAATAATTGGGTTTTAAGGACATTTCAAAGACTTAAAATGTCTTGAACCAAACTGAATTCTGTATAGGACACTATCACGAATATCTTGATGTATTAATATTGAATATCCCATGGTTGGAGTCGTAGCATTCCTCAATTTTATAAAATCCAAACAAAAAGACACAAAAATTTGAATTCTTAAATAAGTCCGGGATGATTAAGACATTTTATGACACTAGATATTTCTGGGACCAAAATGAATCATGTCAAGGAGACTATTGCAAACATTTTGATATATTAATATTTAAGATCTCATTTTTGGAATCATAACACTCCTGAATTTCCTGAAATCCGATAAAAGACAAAAGTTTAATGCTTTAAAGAGGGGGGTATATAGGACATTTTACAGGACTAAAAATTTCTTGAACCAAACTGAATCTTGTAGAGGAGAGTATTGTGAACATTTTGAAGTATTAATATTTAATAAACCATAGTTGGAGTCGTAGCTCTTCTCAATTATTGAAAAGTAGACCAAAAAGACTTAAAAGTTTCAATTCTAAAAAAGGGGAATGGGCTGAATAGGACATTTTACGAGACTAGAGGTTTCTCGAAACAAAGTGAATCTTGTAGAAGAGACTATTGCAAACATTTTGATGAATTAATATATAAGATCTCATGGTTGAAATCATATTACTCCTCAATTTCCTAAATTCCGATAAAAAAAATTTAATCCTTTAAGGAGGAGGTGGGGGGGTTTAAAAGTACATTTTAATTGACCAGAAATATCTTGAACAAAACTGAATTTTGTATAGGACTCTATTGCGATCAGTTTGATGTATTAATATTGAATATCCCATGGCTGGAGTCGTAGCACTCTTCAATTTCCTAAAATCATACCAAAAATACACAAAAAATTGAATTGTTAAAAAAATGGGGGGGGGGCTGATTAGGACATTTTAGAAAACTAGAGATGTGTAGAACAAAACTGAATTTTGTAAAAGAGACTATTGCGAGCATTTTGATGCATTATTATTTAATATCCCTTGGTTGGTGTCGTAGCACACCTCAATATTCTAAAGTAAGAACAAAAGACACAAATATTTGAATTCTTAAAAAAAGGGGGAGGGTTGATTAAGACATTTTATGAGACTAGAGATTTCTGGAACAAAAGTGAATATTGTAAAGGAGACTATTGCAAACATTTTGATGTATTAATATATAAGATTACGTTTTTTTAAATCATAAAACTCCTCAATTACCTAAAATCCACTAAAAAACAAAAGTTTAATGCTTTAAAAAGGGCGTGTCGTAATTAAAACATTTTAAGCGTAAAGAAATGCTGGAACTAAAATGAATCTTGTAGAGGAGACTATTACAAACATGTTTATGTATTATTATATAAGATCACAACGTTGGAATCAAAACACTCCTCAATTTCCTAACATCCATTAAAAAATGAAAAATTTAATACTTCAAAGAGGTAGGGGGGACATAAGGACATTTCAAATGAACAGAAATTTCTTGAAAGAAACTGCGTTTTGTAAAGGATACTGTTGCGAACGTTTAGATGTATTAATATTTAAAATCCTATGGTTGGAGTCGTAGCACTCCTTAATTTTCTAAAATCAGACCAAAAAGACACAAAAATTTGAATTCTTAAAAATGTGGGGGGGGGCTGATTTGGACATTATAGAAAGCAAGAGATGTGTAGAACTAAACTGAATCTTTTAGAGGAGACTATTCCGAAAATTTTGATGTAATAATATTTAATATCCTATGGTTGGAGTCATAACACTCCTCAACTTACTAAAATACAATAAAAAAACCCAAAATTGACTTTTTATTGGCATGGTGATTAAGACATTTTAGGTGTCCCGAAATGTCTGGGTTTAGCATAAAAAAGTTTAATGCTAAAAAGAGGTGGTTATATTGGACATTTTAGAAAACTAGAAATTTCTTGAACCAAACTGAATCTTGTAGAGGAGACTATTGCAAACATTTTTATGTATTAATATATAAGATCCCATGGTTGGAATCATAACAATTCGCAATTTCCTAAAATATGATAAAAAACAAACTTTTAATCCTTTAAAGCGGGAGGGGGGAGGTAATTAGGACATTTTAGAAGCCTAGAAATTTCTTGAGGCAAACTGATTCTTGTAGAGGAGACTATTGTGAACATTTTGAAGTATTAATATTTAATATACCATAGTTGGAGTCGTAGCTCTACTCAGTTATCTAAAATCATACCTAAAAGGCTTAAAATTTGAATTCTTGAAAAAGGTATAGGACTGATTAGTACATTTTAGAAGACAAGAGATGTGAGGAACCAAATTGAATCTTGTAGAGGAGACGGATGCAAACATTCTGATGTATTAATATTTAAGATCCCATGGTTGGAGTCGCATCACTCATCAATTTTCTAAAATAAGACCAAAAAGACACAAAAATTTGAATTCTTAAAAAAAGGGGGTTGATGATTAAGACATTTTATGAGACTAGAGATTTCTGGAACCAAAATGAATCTTGTAAAGGAAACTATTGCAAACATTTTGATATATTAATATTTAAGATCTCATTTTTGGAATCATAACACTCCTCAATTTCCTAAATTCCGATAAAAAAAACAAAAATTTAATACTTTAAGGAAGAGGTGGGGGGGGGTTGAAAAGGACATTTTAATTGACCAGAAATATCTTGAACAAAACTGAATTTTGTATAGGACTCTATTGCGAACAGTTTGATGTATTAATATTGAATATCCCATTGTTGGAGTCGTTTCACTGCTCAATGTTCTAATATCAGACCAAAAAGACACAAAAATTTGAATTCCTAAAAATGTGGGAGGGGGGAGATTAGGACATTTTAGAAAACTAAAGATGTGTGGAACTAAAAAGAATCTTGTAGAGGAGACTATTGCAAACATTTTGATGTATTAATATATAAGATCTCATGGTTGGAATCGTAACAATTCTCAATTTCCTAAAGTCTTTTAAAAAAAACAAAAGTTTAATGCTTTAAAGGGGGGGAGGGATAATTAGGACATTTTAGAAGACAAGAAATGCCTTGAACCAAAATGAATCTTGTAGAGGAGACTCTTGTGAAAATTTTGAAGTATTAATATATAATATACCATGGTTGGAGTCGTAGCTCTACTGAATTTTCTAAAATCAGACCAAAAAGACTTAAAATTTTGAATTCTTAAAAACTGGTGGGGGAGTTGCTGAATAGGACATTTTAGAAGACTAGAGATTTCTCGAACCAAAGTAAATCTTGTAGAGGAGACTATTGCAAGACTTTTGATGTATTAATATTTAAGATCCCATGGTGGAAATCATAACACTCCTCTATTTCCTAAAGTACGATAAAAAACAAAAGTTTAATACTTTATAGAAGGGGTTTATTAGGACATTTTTGAGGGCTAGAAATGTCTTGAATCAAACTGAATCTTGCAGAGGCAACTTTTCTGAAAATTTTCATGAATTAATATTTAAGATCCTATGGTTGGAATGTTACTCTTCTCAATTTTCTAAAATCCGACCAAAAAACACAAAAATTTGAATTCTTTAAAAAGAAACGGGGTGAATTAGGACATATTTGAAGACTAGAGACGTCTGGAACCAAATTGAATCTGTTAAAGGAACACTGATGCCAATATTTTGATGTATTAATATTAAAGATGGCATGGTTGGGGTCGTATCACTACTCAAATATCTAAATTCCAACCAAAAAGACCACAAAATTTGAATTCTTAAAATATGGTAATGGGAGTAATTTGATCGACTTAGGTTAAAAGAAATGTCTGGAGCCAAATTAAATTTTCTAGACGAGACTGTTGCTAACATTTTTGTGATTTAATATTGAAGATCCCATGGTTGGAGTCATAACAATCCTAAATTTTTTTATACATAATCAAAATAACATAAAATTAATTTTTATTGGGTGTCTGATTAGGACATTTTAGGTGTCAAGAAATGTCTGGCACCAAACTGAATTTGCAGAGGAAACTGTGGCGAACATGATTATGTAATAATATTTAAGAACCTATGGTTGGAGTCGTTGCCATTCCAGTTTTCAAAAATCCGACCAAAAAGGCACAAAAATTTGAATTCTTAAAAAAGGGGTGCGAGATTAGGTTATTTTAGGTGGCTAGAAATGCCTGGAGCCAAAATGAATCTTGCGGAGGAGACTGTGGCGAACATTTTGATGTAATTATATTTAGGATCCTATGGTTGGAGTAGGTGCACTCCTCAATTTTTTTAAAAATATGATCAAAAAGACGTAAAAATTTGAATTCTTAAAAAGGGGGGGATGGCGTGATTAGGTCATTTTAGGTGACTAGAAATGTCTGGAGCCAAACTAAATAATGTAGAGGGTACTGTTGCAAACACTTTGATGAATTAATATTTAAGATACCATGATTGGAGTCGTATCACTCATCAATTTTCTAAAATGAGCCCAAAAATACACAAAAATTTGAATTCTTAAATAAGGGGGGGGATGATTAGATAATTTTATGAGACTAGATATTTCTGGAACCAAAGTGAATATTATAAAGTAGACTATTGCAAACATTTTGCTGTATTAATATTTAAGATCTCATTTTTGGAATCATAAAACTCCTCAATTTCCTAAAATCCGATAAAAAAACAAAAGTTTAATGCTTTAAAGAGGGGGGTATATAGGACATTTTACAGGACTAAAAATTTCTTGAACCAAACTGAATCTTGTAGAGGAGAGTATTGTGAACATTTTGAAGTATTAATATTTAATAAACCATAGTTGGAGTCGTAGCTCTTCTCAATTATTGAAAAGTAGACCAAAAAGACTTAAAAGTTTCAATTCTAAAAAAGGGGAATGGGCTGAATAGGACATTTTACGAGACTAGAGGTTTCTCGAAACAAAGTGAATCTTGTAGAAGAGACTATTGCAAACATTTTGATGAATTAATATATAAGATCTCATGGTTGAAATCATATTACTCCTCAATTTCCTAAATTCCGATAAAAAAAATTTTAATCCTTTAAGGAGGAGGTGGGGGGGTTTAAAAGTACATTTTAATTGACCAGAAATATCTTGAACAAAACTGAATTTTGTATAGGACTCTATTGCGATCAGTTTGATGTATTAATATTGAATATCCCATGGCTGGAGTCGTAGCACTCTTCAATTTCCTAAAATCATACCAAAAATACACAAAAAATTGAATTGTTAAAAAATTGGGGGGGGGTGCTGATTAGGACATTTTAGAAAACTAGAGATGTGTAGAACAAAACTGAATTTTGTAAAAGAGACTATTGCGAGCATTTTGATGCATTATTATTTAATATCCCTTGGTTGGTGTCGTAGCACACCTCAATATTCTAAAGTAAGAACAAAAGACACAAAAATTTGAATTCTTAAAAAAAGGGGGGGGGTTGATTAGGACATTTTATGAGACTAGAGATTTCTGGAACAAAAGTGAATATTGTAAAGGAGACTATTGCAAACATTTTGATGTATTAATATATAAGATTACGTTTTTTTAAATCATAAAACTCCTCAATTACCTAAAATCCACTAAAAAACAAAAGTTTAATGCTTTAAAAAGGGCGTGTCGTAATTAAAACATTTTAAGCGTAAAGAAATGCTGGAACTAAAATGAATCTTGTAGAGGAGACTATTACAAACATGTTTATGTATTATTATATAAGATAACAACGTTGGAATCAAAACACTCCTCAATTTCCTAACATCCATTAAAAAATGAAAAATTTAATACTTCAAAGAGGTAGGGGGGACATAAGGACATTTCAAATGAACAGAAATTTCTTGAAAGAAACTGCGTTTTGTAAAGGATACTGTTGCGAACGTTTAGATGTATTAATATTTAAAATCCTATGGTTGGAGTCGTAGCACTCCTTAATTTTCTAAAATCAGACCAAAAAGACACAAAAATTTGAATTCTTAAAAATGTGGGGGGGGGCTGATTTGGACATTATAGAAAGCAAGAGATGTGTAGAACTAAACTGAATCTTTTAGAGGAGACTATTCCGAACATTTTGATGTAATAATATTTAATATCCTATGGTTGGAGTCATAACACTCCTCAACTTACTAAAATACAATAAAAAAAACCCAAAATTGACTTTTTATTGGCATGGTGATTAAGACATTTTAGTCGTCCCGAAATGTCTGGGTTTTAGCATAAAAAAAGTTTAATGCTAAAAAGAGGGGGTTATATTGGACATTTTAGAAAACTAGAAATTTCTTGAACCAAACTGAATCTTGTAAGGGAGACTATTGCAAACATTTTTATGTATTAATATATAAGATCCCATGGTTGGAATCATAACAATTCGCAATTTCCTAAAATATGATAAAAAACAAACTTTTAATCCTTTAAAGCGGGAGGGGGGAGGTAATTAGGACATTTTAGAAGCCTAGAAATTTCTTGAGGCAAACTGATTCTTGTAGAGGAGACTATTGTGAACATTTTGAAGTATTAATATTTAATATACCATAGTTGGAGTCGTAGCTCTACTCAGTTATCTAAAATCATACCTAAAAGGCTTAAAATTTGAATTCTTGAAAAAGGTATAGGACTGATTAGTACATTTTAGAAGACAAGAGGTGTGAGGAACCAAATTGAATCTTGTAGAGGAGACGGATGCAAACATTCTGATGTATTAATATTTAAGATCCCATGGTTGGAGTCGCATCACTCATCAATTTTCTAAAATAAGACCAAAAAGACACAAAAATTTGAATTCTTAAAAAAAGGGGGTTGATGATTAAGACATTTTATGAGACTAGAGATTTCTGGAACCAAAATGAATCTTGTAAAGGAAACTATTGCAAACATTTTGATATATTAATATTTAAGATCTCATTTTTGGAATCATAACACTCCTCAATATCCTAAATTCCGATAAAAAAAACAAAAATTTAATACTTTAAGGAAGAGGTGGGGGGGGTTGAAAAGGACATTTTAATTGACCAGAAATATCTTGAACAAAACTGAATTTTGTATAGGACTCTATTGCGAACAGTATGATGTATTAATATTGAATATCCCATTGTTGGAGTCGTTTCACTGCTCAATGTTCTAATATCAGACCAAAAAGACACAAAAATTTGAATTAATAAAAATGTGGGAGGGGGGAGATTAGGACATTTTAGAAAACTAAAGATGTGTGGAACTAAAAAGAATCTTGTAGAGGAGACTATTGCAAACATTTTGATGTATTAATATATAAGATCTCATGGTTGGAATCGTAACAATTCTCAATTTCCTAAAGTCTTTTAAAAAAAACAAAAGTTTAATGCTTTAAAGGGGGGGAGGGATAATTAGGACATTTTAGAAGACAAGAAATGCCTTGAACCAAAATGAATCTTGTAGAGGAGACTCTTGTGAAAATTTTGAAGTATTAATATATAATATACCATGGTTGGAGTCGTAGCTCTACTGAATTTGCTAAAATCAGACCAAAAAGACTTAAAATTTTGAATTCTTAAAAACGGGGGGGGGAGTTGCTGAATAGGACATTTTAGAAGACTAGAGATTTCTCGAACCAAAGTAAATCTTGTAGAGGAGACTATTGCAAGACTTTTGATGTATTAATATTTAAGATCCCATGGTGGAAATCATAACACTCCTCTATTTCCTAAAGTACGATAAAAAACAAAAGTTTAATACTTTATAGAAGGGGTTTATTAGGACATTTTTGAGGGCTAGAAATGTCTTGAATCAAACTGAATCTTGCAGAGGCAACTTTTCTGAAAATTTTCATGAATTAATATTTAAGATCCTATGGTTGGAATGTTACTCTTCTCAATTTTCTAAAATCCGACCAAAAAACACAAAAATTTGAATTCTTTAAAAAGAAACGGGGTGAATTAGGACATATTTGAAGACTAGAGACGTCTGGAACCAAATTGAATCTGTTAAAGGAACACTGATGCCAATATTTTGATGTATTAATATTAAAGATGGCATGGTTGGGGTCGTATCACTACTCAAATATCTAAATTCCAACCAAAAAGACCAAAAAATTTGAATTCTTAAAATATGGTAATGGGAGTAATTTGATCGACTTAGGTTAAAAGAAATGTCTGGAGCCAAATTAAATTTTCTAGACGAGACTGTTGCTAACATTTTTGTGATTTAATATTGAAGATCCCATGGTTGGAGTCATAACAATCCTAAATTTTTTTTATACATAATCAAAATAACATAAAATTAATTTTTATTGGGTGTCTGATTAGGACATTTTAGGTGTCAAGAAATGTCTGGCACCAAACTGAATTTGCAGAGGAAACTGTGGCGAACATGATTATGTAATAATATTTAAGAACCTATGGTTGGAGTCGTTGCCATTCCAGTTTTCAAAAATACGACCAAAAAGGCACAAAAATTTGAATTCTTAAAAAAGGGGTGCGAGATTAGGTTATTTTAGGTGGCTAGAAATGCCTGGAGCCAAAATGAATCTTGCGGAGGAGACTGTGGCGAACATTTTGATGTAATTATATTTAGGATCCTATGGTTGGAGTAGGTGCACTCCTCAATTTTTTTAAAAATATGATCAAAAAGACGTAAAAATTTGAATTCTTAAAAAGGGGGGGATGGCGTGATTAGGTCATTTTAGGTGACTAGAAATGTCTGGAGCCAAACTAAATAATGTAGAGGGTACTGTTGCAAACACTTTGATGAATTAATATTTAAGATACCATGATTGGAGTCGTATCACTCATCAATTTTCTAAAATGAGCCCAAAAATACACAAAAATTTGAATTCTTAAATAAGGGGGGGGATGATTAGATAATTTTATGAGACTAGATATTTCTGGAACCAAAGTGAATATTATAAAGTAGACTATTGCAAACATTTTGCTGTATTAATATTTAAGATCTCATTTTTGGAATCATAAAACTCCTCAATTTCCTAAAATCCGATAAAAAAACAAAAGTTTAATGCTTTAAAGAGGGTGTGTTATGAGTAAAACAATTTAGTTGTCAAGAAATATCTGGAACCAAATTGAATCTTGTGGAGGAGACTATGGCAATCATGTTTATGTATTATTATATAAGATCTCAAATTTCGAATCATAAAACTCCTAAATTTCCTAAAATCTGATAAAAAATAAAAAATAAATACTTTAAAGAGGTATGGGGGTTTACAAGGACATTTCAAATGACCAGAAATTTCTTGAAGGAAACTGAATTTTGTAGAGGACACTATTGAGAAAGTTTTGATGTATTAATATTTAATATCCTATGGTTGGAGTCGTACCACTCTTCAATTTTCTAAAATCATACCAAAAATACACAAAAAATTAAATTCTTAAAAAAATGGGGGGGGGGGCTGATTTGGACATTTTAGAAAATCAGAGATGTGTAGAACTAAACTGAATCTTGTAAAAGAGACTATTTTGAACATTTTGAAGTATTAATATTTAATATACCATGGTTGTAGTCATAGCTCTACTCAATTTTTAAAATCAGACCAAAAAGTCTAAAAATTTTAAATTCTTAAAAAAAAAGGGGGGAGGCTGATTAGGACATTTTAGGAGACTAGAGATTTCTCGATCCAAAGTGAATCTTATAAAGGAGACTATTGCAAGCATTTTGATGTATTAATATATAAGATCTCATGGTTGGAATCATAACAATTCTCAAATCCGTGAAATCCGATAAAAAACAAAGGTTTAATGCTATAAAGAGGGGGGTATATAGGATATTTTAGAAAACTAGAAATTTCTTGAACCTGTGGTGAAACACTTCTGCTCGGAAGTTGGCATCAGCAGCTAGAAAACTTTTTCTACCTGAACATTGGCAACACCAACCTCCATAGAATAGCGCACGAGGAACAGGAAAGGAGAATTCACGTTTTTTTTCCCTTAGAGATTTTGTACTCATAATGTTTTTAGTCATTTTCTTAAAATTCGATAATTAAAATTTAGTTAAGTTTTAATATATGGTGTGCATTCTTATTTATTCATAAAAGGATTAATGAGCACACTATATCTGGTGACCATAATTTGAATACGCATACTTCGACGCGAATTCCTTTGGATCAATATCTACAATTCTATGAGAATAAGTAATGTCAGTGCTGATTTGTACTCATCCATAACTTCTAGGATGCAGGTAGGATCTTTTTATAATTTTCTTAAACGTAACGTTATGCGCTTTTTGGTTATTTACTGGGGTCAGTTTCTTGGAAAAATTGTGTATATTTTAACGCAAAGTTTTTTCACTTAAATAATTTGTACATATTTTTCTCCCATGAGCTACATTCTGTTAACTACTCCACAATTTTATCAATCCTTTCGCATCATGCTGAGTTTTATTATTTGATTTACTATATTGTATTATATAAATATTCATTACTTCTTTTATATTTCATAACCAATATTTTTGTGTTTATTGCATTTTTTCATTTATATATCTTGATATTCGAAACTATACTCATTTCCCTATTATTGATTCGTATACTTTGTAATTATTTTTCTGCTAAATTTTGACCATGCCTTTATCTGATGATTCTGCCGTTGCTCAAAATTCTCCCTCCGAAGACACATCTTCGCAGGTTGCACACGTTTCGGTAAAAATACCACCTTTCTGGAAAACTAACCCTTCCCTGTGGTTTATTAGGTTGGAATCACAGTTTTTCCTAGCGAATATAACTTCAAATCTAACAAAATTCAATCATGTTGTCTCCTGCTTAGATCTCGATATACTAAATTCGGTACACGACATTTTAGAAAAACCACCTACTACCGAAAAATACGATGCCTTAAAAAAACGTCTCATTTCTGTTCATTCCGAAAGTGAAGCATATAGAATTCGAATGTTATTGCAGGGAGGAGAACTCGGTGACCAAAGACCCTCACAATTACTACATCGCATGCGTTCGTTAGCTGGAGATACCGTAGGTGAAGCATTTTTACGCTCATTATGGCTCACAAGACTGCCATATAACACGCAGACTATTTTAGCCGCTTTCAGTGAGGATGATTTGAATAAAATAGCCGCAGTTGCTGACAAAATAAGCGATTTAGCTATCCCTTCGTATGTACATTCTATCACCCCTAACTCTCCTGATTCTGTCACGGCTCGCTTGGAACTCCAGGTAGCGCAATTAACTCAACAAGTTAGCGAATTAAGCACCGCTCTGGAACGCAGTTCCCGTAGCCCTAGGCGTAATTTCCGCCGATCATTTCAACGCAGCAGATCTCGCAATAGTTCCCGCTCTCGCTCTAACTTCAATCACTACAAGGAACGTACGAATGAACTCTGTTTTTATCATGTCAATTTCGGTGATCAAGCGCGAAAGTGCCAAGCTCCATGTTCTTTTCATCAATCGGGAAACTAAACGGGCGATCGCTCACTGGCCAATCTAGCGACCGCCAAGTGAATCGTATTCTGCTGGCCGACCCGTTTTCAAAATTAAAATTTCTAATTGATACAGGAGCCGACATATCTGTTTTGCCTAAAAAATATGCTCCAAAAACCACACCCTCTGAAAATTTAGCTTTATATGCAGCAAATGGCACTAAAATTTCTACTTTTGGCAACAAACGCCTAATTATTGATCTAAATCTCCGCCGAAAATTTTCGTGGTTATTCGTAATTGCTGACGTAAGCCAACCAATTATAGGTGTTGATTTTCTTAAACATTTTGAGTTACTTGTCGATGTCAAAAATAACCGCCTGATCGACTCTCGGACGTCTCTCTCGTCAAACGGCATATCTTTTAAAAAATTTTCCCTAGATTCCAACATATCCGTACTTATCGGCGATTCCAAATTTGAAAAATTACTCGGTGAGTATCCTGAGCTTACAAACCCCTCTTTAGTAACAAATGAACTTAAAAGTTTTGAAATTTTCCATCACATTGAAACTAAGGGACCCCCTGTATTTTCCAGACCTCGCCGTTTGGCCCCAGACTTACTCAAACTAGCACGTTTAGAGTTCGAATACCTAATGTCTCAAGGAATTATTCGACCTTCCAAAAGCCCTTGGGCCAGTCTCCTCCACATGGTCCGCAAATCTAACGGTGATTGGCGCCCTTGTGGCGACTATCGTCGCTTGAACTCTGTGACAACTCCTGACAGGTATCCTGTACCCCATATTCAGGATTGTACACAGGTTTTCTTTGGCAAAAATATTTTTTCTACCCTCGATCTGGCAAGAGCGTATCACCAGATTCCCGTCAATCCTGAGGACGTACCGAAAACTGCTGTAACCACCCCATTCGGTTTGTTCGAATACCTTAAAATGCCATTTGGACTTCGTAACGCCGGTCAAACTTTCCAAAGATTTATACATCAATTGCTTTACGGATTGGATTTTTGCGTCCCCTATTTCGATGATCTTTTTATAGCATCGGCAACCGAAGATGAACATGTTAAACACCTTCGCACCATTTTTGATAAACTCCGCGAATACGGATTAAAATTGAACCCCTCTAAATGTGTGCTTGGAAAAACTTCAGTAACATTTCTTGGTTGCTGAATAACACCCACTGGCGTAAGCCCTCTTCCCGAAAAGACCGCAGTAATTTCTAACTTCCCTAAGCCTGAAACACTGTCTGACCTCAAAAGATTTTTAGATATGTTAAATTTTTATCGTCGTTTCTTGCCTAAGGTCTTACTCAAGTCCCACTTCATTCACTTCTAAAAAACTCTAAAAAGAATGACAAACGACCTGTTCTTTGGACAGAGGAAACAACTGCCGCGTTTGAAAAATGCAAAAGCGATTTAAAGAAATCAGTCACCTTTGGTTTCCATTCCCCTGATCAGAAGCTATCATTAATGGTAGATGCTTCCGATATCGCCATAGGAGCAGTATTACACTCCCAAAGTGCCAATGGCTTACAGCCTTTAGCTTTTTACTCCAAGAAACTGACGCCAGCTGAAACCAAATACAGCACATATGATAGAGAATTATTGGCTATCTATTCTGCTGTAAAACATTTTCAGCACAACCTTAAGGGTCAAACCTTTTCTATATTTACTGATCATCGTCCACTTACATTCTTGTTTAAGAAAAATTCTAATTCTGCATCTCCTAGACAAATTCGACATATGAATTTTATTGCTCAATTCAGCACTGACATTCAACACGTCTCTGGATCCAACAACCCAGTTGCCGACGCCTTATCAAGGATTTTCGCCATTAATAGTAATGACGCCATCGATTTCGCACGTTTGGCTGAAATCCAGGAAAATGATGCAGAACTAACTCAATTACTATCAACTTCGGGTAGTTCCTTAAAGCTACAGAAGATGGAACTGTCCCCAGGACTTAAATTATTTTGCGATGTAACCAACGATCGAATCCGCCCTTTTGTTCATTCCCCACTTCGAAAAACTCTGTTTGACTCCCTCCATGGACTTTCTCACCCAGGAGTACGAGCAACTAAAAGACTGATTCTCTCTCGTTTCGTCTGGCCTTCAATTTCAAAAGACTGTGTTGCATGGACTCGCGCGTGCATTGATTGCCAGAAATCAAAAGTTTCCAGACACAATCATAGCCCTTTGCAAACCTTTTCTGTCCCCTCACAAAGCTTTCAACATGTGCACCTGGACATTGTCGGACCTTTACCCCCATCGGAAGGATCTTCTTATCTTTTAACAATGATGGACAGATTCTCTCGTTGGCCGGAAGCAATTCCGATACGTGACACTTCCGCAGAAACCATCGCCCGAACTTTTGTTACCAATTGGATAGCAAGATTCGGAATACCTACCACCATAACAACTGATCAAGGTCGTCAGTTCCAGTCGAACTTATTCACGAATCTCAACAAAATCCTTGGCATTCATCGAATTCGCACAACTCCATACAACCCTGCCGGGAACGGATTAATTGAGAGGTTTCATCGATCATTAAAACAATCATTAATGTGTCACAATGACGTCCAGTGGACATCAAGCCTGCCCATTACATTGCTAGGACTTCGATCAGCCTACAAGGAAGACCTTGGTGGTACATGTGCCGAGATGCTTTACGGTACAACAATACGGCTGCCTGCAGATTTCTTTCAGGCCACAAGTGTCTCTACTTCCCTGGATCCGGCTTCCTTCTTACAAAAGTTGTGCGAGTCCATGAGAAATGTTGCACCAGTGCCCACTTCAGCTCATATCAGCCCCAAATGTTTCGTGCACCCAGCTTTAGATTCGTGCACTCATGTGTTTGTGAGGCAGGATGCAGTAAAACCTCCATTGACTCGTCCGTATGATGGTCCTTATCAAGTGCGTAAACGGCTTAATAAAACTTACACTCTCCTCATTAAAGGAAAAGAATCTGTCATCAATGTCGACCGACTAAAACCAGCATTTTTAACGTTTGAAACCTCTGATTCTTTAGTTCCTGTTCCCATTGCTACCCAAGCTTCACCGAACTCTCCGAAACCTATGCCTGGTCAAGTGATTCAAGACTCTGCTGTAAACGAAGATCTCCCTGTGCAAACTACGCGATCCGGCAGAAGAGTCCGTTTCAACCCGCGATATCTCTAACACCTCGTGCCTTAGGCACTTGGGGGGGAGTAATGTGGTGAAACACTTCTGCTCGGAAGTTGGCATCAGCAGCTAGAAAACTTTTTCTACCTGAACATTGGCAACACCAACCTCCATAGAATAGCGCACGAGGAACAGGAAAGGAGAATTCACGTTTTTTTTTCCCTTAGAGATTTTGTACTCATAATGTTTTTAGGCATTTTCTTAAAATTCGATAATTAAAATTTAGTTAAGTTTTAATATATGGTGTGCATTCTAATTTATTCAAACTGAACCTTGAAGAGGACACTATTGCGAACATTTTGTAGTATTAATATTTAATATACCATGGTTAGAGTCGAATCACTCATCAATTTTCTAAAATCAGCCCAAAAATACACAAAAATTTGAATTCTTAAATAAGGGGGGGATGATTAGATAATTTTATGAGACTAGAGATTTCTGGAACCAAAGTGAATATTATAAAGGAGACTATTGCAAACATTTTGATGTATTAATGTTTAAGATCTTATTTTTTTGGAATCATAAAACTCCTCAATTTCTTAAAATCCGATAATAAAATATTAACACTTGAAAGAGGGTGGGGGGCTTATATGGACATTTTAATTGACCAGAAATATTTATGATCCAAACTAAATTTTGTATAGGACACTAATGCGAACAGTTTGAAATATAAATATTCAATATCCCATGGTTTGAGTCGTAGCACTGCTCAATTTTCTAAAATCAGACAAATAGACACAAAAATTTTAATTCTTTAAAAGGGGGGGGGTGATTAGGACATTTTATGTGACTAGAGATTTCTGGAACCAAAGTGAATCTTGTAAAAGAGACTATTGAAAACATTTTGATGTATTAATATATAAGATCTCATGGTTGGAATCATAACAATTCTCAATTTCCTAAAATCCGTTAAAAAAAATTTATAATTTAAAGAGGGGGAGGTTTAAGGACATTTTAACTGAACAGAAATACCTTGAACCAAACTGAATTTTGTATAGGACAATATTGTGAACAGTTTGATATATAAATATTCAATATCCCATGGTTTGAGTCGTAGCACTGCTCAATTTTCTAAAATCAGAACAAAAAGACACAAAAATTTGAATTCTTAAAAAGGGGGGGGATGATTAGGACATTTTATGAGACTAGAGATTTCTGGAACCAAAGTGAATCTTATAAAGGAGACTATTTCAAACATTTTGATGTATTAATATATAAGATCTCATGGTTGGAATCATAACAATTCTAAATTTCCTAAAATCCGTTAAAAAATAAAAGTTTAATGCTTTAAATGGGGGGGGAGGAAATTAGGACAATTTAGAAGACTAGAAATGTCTTGAACAAAACTGAATCTTGTAGAGGAGACTATTCTGAACATTTTGAAGTATTAATATTTAATATACCATGGTTGGAATCATAACACTCCTCAATTGCCTAAAATCCGATAAAAAAAACAAAAATTTAATACTTTAAGTAGGAGGGGGTTTAAAAGGACATTTTAATTGACTAGAAATATCTTGAACCAAACTGAATTTTGTATAGGAACTATTGCGAACACTTTGATGTATTAATATTGAATATCCCATGGTTGGAGTCGTAGCACTGCTCAATTTTCTAATATCAGACCAAACACAAAAATTTGAATTCTTAAAAATGTGGGAGGGGAGAGATTAGGACATTTTAGAAAACTAAAGATGTGTGGAACTAAGCAGAATCTTGTAGAGGAGACTATTGCAAACATTTTGATGTATTAATATATAAGATCTCATGGTTGGAATCATAACACTCCTCAATTTCCTAAAATCCGATAATAAAAAATTAATACTTTAAAGAGGGTGGGGGACTTATATGGACATTTTAATTGACCAGAAATATTTATGATCCAAACTAACTTTTGTATAGGACACTATTGCGAACAGTTTGAAATATAAATATTCAATATCCCATGGTTTGAGTCGTAGCACTGCTCAATTTTCTAAAATCAGACCAAATAGACACAAAAATTTGAATTCCTAAAAAAAGGGGGGGATGATTAGGACATTTTATGAGACTAGGGATTTCTGGAACCAAAGTGAATCTTGTATAGGAGACTATTGCAAACATTTTAATGTATTAATATATAAGATCTCATGGTTGGAATCATAACAATTCTCATTTTCCTAAAATCCGTTAAAAAATAAAATTTTAATGCTTTAAAGGGGGGGAGTCATAACACTCCACAACTTTCTAAAATACAATAAAAAAACCCAAAATTGTCTTTTTATTGGCATGGTGATTAAGACATTTTAGGTGTCAAGAAATGTCTGGAACAAAACTGAATCTTTTAAAGGAGACTTTTGCAAACGTTTTGATGTATTAATATATAAGATCTCATGGTTGGAATCATAACACTCCTCAATTTTATAAAATCCGATATAAAAAACAAAAATTTAATACTTTAAAGATGGCGGGGGGGGGTTATAAGAACATTTTAATTGACTAGAAATGTCTTGATCCAAAGTGAGTTTTGTATAGGACATTATTGCGAACACTTTGATGTATTAATATTGAATATTCCATGGTTGTAGTCGTAGCACTGCTCAATTTTCTAATAT
The DNA here is from genome assembly GCA_030067965.1 of Latrodectus elegans. Lineage (NCBI taxonomy): Eukaryota > Metazoa > Arthropoda > Arachnida > Araneae > Theridiidae > Latrodectus > Latrodectus elegans. The sequence goes on along the minus strand of CM057813.1, from coordinate 16,600,191 downwards.
CAGACCAAAAAGACATAAAATTTTAAATTCTTAAAAAGGCAGAAAAGTTTGAACTCTTAAAAAAGGGGGGCAGGCTGATTAGGACATTTTAGAAGACTAGACATGTCTGTTACCATATTGAAGCTTGTAGAGGAGATCATTGCAAACATTTTGATGTACTAATATTTAAGATCCCATGGTTGGAGTCATAATGCTCCTCAATTTTCTAAAATACAAACAAAAAGACACAAAATTGACTTTTATAGGGAGGTGTGATTAGGACATTTTAGGTGTCAAAAATGTCTGAAACCAAACTGATTCCTCTAGAGGAGACTATTGCAAACATATTGATGTATTAATATTTAAGATCCCAGGGTTGGAATCATAACACTCCTCAATTTCCTTTAATTCGATTAAAGAACAAAATTTTAACACTTTAAAGAAAGGGGGGTTATTAGGACATATTAGAGGGCTAGAAACGTCTTGAATCAAATTGAAGCTTGTAGAGGAGACTGTTGCGAACATTTTGATGTATTAATATTTAAGATCTTGTGGTTAGAGTCGGAGCAATCCTCAATTTTGTAAAATCTGACCAAAAAGACACAAAAATTTGAATTCTTAAAAAAAAGGGGAGGCTGATTAGGATATTTTAAAAGTCTAGAGATGTCTGGAACCAAATTGAATCTTATAGAGGAGACTGTTGCGAACATTTTGATGTATAAATATTTAAGATTCTATGGTTAGAGTCGGTGCATTCCGCTATTTTCAAAAATCCCACCTAAATGACACGAAAATTTTAATTCTTAAAAACGGGTGGGGTGCTGATTAGGACATTTTAGGAGTATAGAGATGTCTGGGAGCAAAGTGAATATTGTAGACGAGACTGTTAAGAACTTTTTGATGTATTAATATTTAAGATACCATGGTTGGAGTCATAGCACTCATCAATTTTTTAAAATTCGAACAAAAAGATTAAAAAATTTCATTTCTTTAAAAGGAGGGGGTTGATGATTAGGACATTTTAGGTGGCTAGAAATGTCTGGAAACAAATTGATTCATGGAGTCGAGACTTGAGGATGACTTCTGTGAATCAGCAAATTATATGTCTCGAACAACCTATTATGAAGTCTCCTCAACCAAATATTAAATATGCAGAACCTAACATTGATGTAAATTGAAACAGGAAGAAAACGTAAAAAACATTCATAATTGTTTTTAAAAATATATGCTTTTACTACGAGCGCACTGTTTTTTATTTTTAATAACTGTTCTGGTTTTTCGTTTTATTTAATGTTCAATTTAATTTCTTGCTGACCACCCTGTCTAGTGGTCAGAGTGCCTGACTGCGGATAGGGAGATCCTGGGTTTGAATCCCGGTTCGGGCATGGTTGTACTTTCTCTATCTATCCTCTCTTTGTCCTTTCTGTGTATGAATGAGGTGTGAATGTTTGCCTACCCTATGAAGGGGCCTCTATATCATGTGTGTACTGAAGCAGTCGGACTCCACACTAAATATGGTTCAGCATGGGAAAGTGGAGCAGCGAACGCCATATTGTCAGGCTAAACTGGCACAAGACTAAAAAAATTTAATTTCTTGAAATGCAAGATACATTCTATCTAAGTGCCCGTATGTAAAATTTCTGTTATTTCAATCTTCCGATGTCCTAGCAATTCAAGAAACGTTTCTTTAAAAATCAGACTGATTTCAAATTTGTAATAAAACAATAATTAGATTAGATAGGCTAAATGTTTGTTGTGTAGGACTTCTTTTTGCTGTTGATAAATATCTACCTGTGCAAGTTTTAAATATATCCCGCTCAAAAGATAACGGTACAGAAATATTAGCTATAAAAATTACTATATCCAAATCATCTCTTACTTTAGTAAACGTATACGTCCCACACGGTAAATGTTCAAGTTCTTTGTTCCATAGCATCTTATCAAGTATTCATCCTCACTTCATAATAATTGGAGACTTTAATATACGAAGTTCGGCGCTTGGTATTTAATCAAACTCTTCCGTATCTTCAGAATTCCTCGATTGGATATTGGATAGCAACATTTGTCTTTTAAATACCTCTCAGCCTACTCATTTTGGACTCCACCATAAACCATCCCTTATCGATTATAACTTTGTATCCCCTGATATTTTTCCTTTTGTACTTTCTCAGTCAGTTCAGATAGTTATGGTAGTGACCATGTCCCTGTTCAAAAAAGTGTCAAAATCTACAATAACGATTATTCGAAATGTACTTCCCGCAATAGAGTTCTATGGACTGGCTTCTTCAATTCAATGAACACTCAAACTGCTAATAACGGACTAGTTTTTGTAGATCAATTCCAAATTTTATGCATATACTATCTTGATAAATTCAGGAAAATACAAATCTTTCCGATAAAGCCATATCCTCCGTGGTGGACATCGAAATGTTGTTATATTTAGGGTCAAAAAAGAAAACTAGAGGAAAGCGAAAAGTTCTCTTAATCAGACTCTGTGTATACAGTACAAACGAATTTCTGCAAAACTTCATCAGCTTCTTCTAACCCGTTCCAGAAAATTCTGGGATAAAACTATAACAAATGCTGGTATATCTAAGGACATTTATTCTATTCTTAAAAGACTTAAAAATAGATTTACTGATTCACCAACTCGTCATCTAATAATTTCTAGAGAAATTTCAATTATTTCGGACCCTGTTGTTCATGCTAACTTATTTGCCAAATTTTATTCTTGTCAATCTGAAACTGAAGTACTACCTCTCGATTTAAGTTTAAACTTTGATTAAGAATATAACTCCGCATTCTCCCTCTCAGAGCTCCAATTGGCGGTTTCTAAATGCAAAAATACTTCAGATGGTCCTGATTTAAAACCAGCTAAAATTTTGAAGGGTCTATCAAACATAGCTTTACGATCCCTTTTGTCACTCATAAATAACTCTTGGTTAAGGTATTGTTAACTCGTCTTGGAAAAAATTCATCATAATTCCTATAATAAAACCTGGGAAACATACTACTTTAGAAAGTTCTTATCTCCCAATATCTCTTACAAGTGTTCTGTGTTAGGTTATGGAAGGCATGATATTAAAAATCGTTTAATAAATCATATTTCCCTTTTCCAAATATTTTCATCCAAATCATCATGGATATATGCCTCATAGAAGTTGCGATAGTGTTCTTTCTATGCTTCATCATCATATTGCTTTACTCTCTCAGAGAAAATATATGTAGACATATCTCCAGACATATATATGTAGACATATCTCAAGCTTACGATTCGGTGTGGCCATACGGTCTTATTTAAAAGATCCTTCAATTTCATATCAGAGGAAATGCTGCTCATTGGATATTGGATTCTTTATCAGATAGAAGTTTTAAAGTGAAATGGTGTAGAACTTTTATCTCAACTCACTTTCTCTAATAGAGGTGTTACTCAAGGCAGTGTTCTTTCTCCCTTTCTTTTCATGATTTATGTCAGATATTTACGAAGTTCTCTCTCCTAACATTAAGTGTTTTATTTATGCTGATGACATAATTATTTTAGCTGCTCATTCATCACAAGAAAGTCTACAGCAAAAAATGCGGACTGCAATCATAAAACTTGAACAATGGTGCGAAGAATGGAAACTAAAAATTGATTCCTCAAAATGTTCAGTCATTGATTTCTCTTCCAAAAAATCTGTAAATTTTGAATTATCAACCAATTACCAACAAAACCAATTATCAACCAATCTGTTGGTCTAAGCACATTAAAATTCTGGGCCTCTATTTTACTAATAACTTAACCTTCAAGTATAATTTTCAAATGAAAAAAAATCCATCCAGAAGAAAATTAATGTTTAAAAAGCGATTGCTGGTATGAGGAGAGAGCAAAAACTAATCACTTACTTCAAATTGTTCAGTCCTTCATTACAACTAGCCTCGATTATGGATGTCATGTATTTACATCTGCGAGCTTATCAGACCGAAAAATCTTGGATCCGATAAATCACTCAGTTCTTAGAATTGCTACAGGTTTTCCTCGATGAACACAAATTCCACTTCTTCTGAAAGAAGCAGGGGTCTTACCTCTTTCTGAAAGGCCAAAACTTTCTCTCAACAAGGATGTACATTAGAAAACTTTGCACTTTCTACTAGGTCTCCATGTGGTAGTTTGTCGGAATCAATGCCATACAGCCATATCTCTGGCGTTCTTCCTCTATTTTTGCGAGTGAAAATATGAATTGAAAATAATGGAATTCAAGAATCACATATTTTAAGAGTTCCTGCAAAATCTACATCTGTTAATATTAATTTAAAATTAATTAATAAAATATTTCTTAGAAAATATATTTTTCAGACTGAAAATTTTCCTACAAATGCTATCAGTGACCTCTTTGAATTGTATAGTACTTCTGAATGGTGCAATCACATATTATTATTTACTGATGCATCTAAAATAGGAAATAAACTTGGAAACTCTGTTTATAACAGCAGAAATAACTTCTTTGTTTCCGGATAAATCAATAACTCTAACTCCATCTGTACAGCAGAGGCTTTGGCTTTATATCTGGCGGTGACTAAGTTCTGTGCAACTAAGATTTGCGAATCTATTCAATTAGTTTGGATTCCAGGTCATTCCTAAATTGCTGGGAACGAAAAAGTAGATACTCTTGCAAAATCGGTCATTAATAAAAGTTATATTCTGTACTCGATTTCACCTGAAGACCTTATCCATAATATAAGAAACATTTTTATCAATTATAATAACAACGAATGCAATAATAGTAAATATGCCTCTAACATTTCGCACATGTCTTCTATCACGAAAATTCACCGCAATTATATTAATTCTCGCCTTGAAGAAGTGTGGCTAGCTAGAGTTAGAACTAGATCTTTTCCGACAAATGCTAAATTACATAAATTCAGACTTTCTTCACCGGATATATTCTCTTGTGGAGAAAGAGAAACCATGGATTACATAATGCTATCGTGTCCTCGATATGATCAAGCAAGAAATTCTTTAAGAGAAAAACTTGGTATTGGAGCTCTTTGTTTCTCTTGGATCTTAGATTTGTCAATGAGTCCTAAAGAGAAAATTGACACAACATTTTCTTTTTTGAAACAAATCAATAGATTCTAATTTTTTTTTTTCGTCTTTGTATTTTAGAAGCGGCCTAATTTCCCCTTCATTTGTCAATCAAACGCCGTGTTTATCTTTTCATTTTGATTGCCATTTTTTTTCAAAATCATCAATCCATCAATTTTTGCTTTTTCAAATAAAAACTCTATCTAACTCAAAAAACTGTTTTGCAGCTTAATGCTCATAGGCTTTTCAAATCAAAGCCTATGAGCATAAAGTTCCAAAACAGTTTTTTGTTGTAACCGAATATTGTTTGTAGCATATTGAGTTTTGTAAAATAGTGATTAATAAAAAATTGTTTAAATAATTGTTTTTATTTGTTTATTTAATTATACTTACGTATAATTTCACCATGCTAATATTTCGAATTGAAACTTTAAATTTTATTGTGGCATGTTATCTCTTTAAAAAAGATTTTTATGACTTTGTGGCACGGACATCTAAAAAGGTTCGCAATCCCTACGATAAATCATTATATTGTTTTTTGACACATTAACATGAATATTATTAACTAATTTACAAAGGAATTCCTTGAAGTAGCTAGTTTTGTAGCAAAAATTTTTGTGTATTAATATATAACTTTTTTCGCTCTATGTATAATTTTACTTTAAATTACTAATTTTAAAATTTGGCATGGCATATATTTTTAGCTTAACAAGAATACCAATGTGCCTATAATTTATACTCTTCGAGATTCTAAAATCAAGTGATACATAAATAAAAAAAGAATTTTTTATTTCTTGATCAGGAGTAATGATATATTTTACCCAAATCATATTCAATGTTGTATCCTTAAATGGTTTTGTATCGGCATTTCATGTTTTCCTTCAATGAAAAGAAAATCCTACCATTCTTTACATTGATGCTTAGGCAGAATATTCTAATTAAAACACAAGAGTATTTAATGAGATATAAAAACTATTTTAGAAATATTAAAAAATTATATATTTTTTTTTGATTTGAATTGACTTATATAATTCATAGTACTTCATTCTTAAATGAAATTAAAAAGTGACACATTCTGTCCAAAACATGTACTGAAATGGTCATCATATGAAAAACCATGATGGCACAAGTCAAAACATTATTTAGACATTTTCGTGGAAACAACAAAATTTAAAGGAAAATTCACATTAAAGTACAAAGATATATTCTTGTGCAGTTAATATAGAGTGTTTGAAAAAGATTATTGATATCGAATTTTAAAATATGATATAAAAGTAAATGTTATTAAACTATGGTTTAAAATAATTTTTCGGGAACAGAAGTAATATGTGAAACTAACTTTAGCTAAGTAAGTTAAAATATAGAAGAGAAGCGTTTAGAATTTTAGTGAAAATTATGCTTTTAATGGAAAATTCCCATGTTGTTTTGTAACTCTACTTCAAAATACTTTTGTAGTTTCAAAGCAAAAATTCAATTCTATTTAATTTTAGCAATGATATAAAATCAAAAGGTTGAAAATAAGTTTTGAAAAAGGAAATAAATAAATCAAAATGCTGTGGAATAAGTAAATTAAATGTAGGATACAAATTTCAACAATAATGGAAAAAAGGTAAAAATAAGTGCCTTTTTAACATAATAAATAGTACTATAGATACTTTATTGACTATTTCGAAATAAGTATTTTCAAAATTATAAATTTCTTATCAATGTAAATAGCATGAAATATTACAGAGGGCGAAATGTTTACAAGAAATTATGTGATACAAAAACATGATTTTTGAATATTCTGTTATACTATTTATATTATACTATATTTTAATCAAGCAATCAATAAGGAGTATTTAAGCAATTTATTAAAAAAATTTCAGTAAAAAATACACCCATTGAGGAAATATTTGATACTTTTCAACTTGCTTACAATTTTGAAATGACAATTATTCTGTTAAGATATCTAAAATAACAACCGGAATGAGAATTTATATAACAGGAAAGAAAAATCTTATACATACAGAAATATTTACATGACAGAAAATATAATTATTCAAACAAAGAATCTATTCTGTAAAAAATCACTTACAAATCATTGCTTTGAGACAATCAAGTTATTTAAAAAATAACATTGTTATTACAGATTAATATCCCATCTGAAAATTTTGCTTAACTACAAAATCATTTCCTTAAAACTTTATTAAATATAATATACTTTTTTCATTCATTACAATACATACCATAGTAAGAAAATATTTTATAAGCAATATTCAATTTTTGTATATAATTCTGTTGAAATATGGCTAAATTATATTAAAACTTAAGCAAATATAGCTATTTGCTGAAATTAATCTCATTTTATACCTTTTTAAGCTTTCCCAATTTTCATTATAGTTGATATATTCTTGATATTTTGTGTCTTCTACATTAATTTTTAATATTTATCAACTGTACAATTTAAAGCCATAACTGTGTTACTCAAAAAGTTCCAGTAATTTTTATCACTCACTAAAATAAGACATTTAAGTTATAATTACAATTTTTAATTTTAATATTAATCAACTGTACAATTTAAAGCCATAACTGTGTTACTGAAAAAGTTACAGTAATTTTTATCACTCACTAAAGTAAGAAATTTAAGTTATAATTAAAAAAAGCAAATTATGTGTCATGGAAAGTAAACAGAAGAAATTAAAATTGAAACAAATTTCTTTTCAGTTTAAAAATAGCTTGCAAAATCAAAAACTGAAAACATCAGTTAATATATATAATTAGAAGAAAATTTTCATACCTACTTTATAATACTTCTCAAGCTTCCAAGTAAAATATTTAAACACTAAGCAACAAGAGTTTACAATCAAACTAATTGTTTTAACATGACGAATTCAATCAGTTCAAATAATTAATAACAGAAAATCTTTTTATTATTCAGATAAAAATTACCAATAATATTATTTTACGTTAGCAAATAGAAATTTTGAAAATATAATAAAATTCTATATAAATTAAAATATCCTAATATTTCACTAACTTGAAATATGTACACTTTATCTCAGAAAGAAATAAAACTTTTAAATTAATATCAAGACATTACTATGAACAGAAACAACATTTTACACAAAAAATAGTAAATTTAAAAATTATTCTCCCTTTACAAGCATTTATAACCAATTATAAAAGGTGTGGAATAAATTTTAGGTATAATTAAAGTAACTGGCAAACAACTATAAAAGGATTTTCAATCTAATAAACATGGATAAATCAACACAGTTTCCAGACAAATTTATATGCTTCATTTTTATAATATGCAGGACCAATTTTATAAAGTTGAATCCAAATAAAAGGATGCATGCCAATATATCAAAAATTTATATAATTAAAACATATTTAAGATCAAACATGGAACATATTATCGCCAAAGCAATCAAATTTAATAAAGTTAAGAGAAGAAAATTTAAATTAATAGACATTGAAAACATAGTTGATCAATTTGCTTCATCTAAGTTGATCATCAAAAGTAAGGAATTACTGAGTCATGTTGAAAAATAAACGGGGAGTGGAAAGCTGGAGGAGCTTGCCATAAACAAAAAACTTATTATATTTTTATCTAAATAATTTTACATAAATTGGTTTCTTTTAAAAATTGTATTCTTTTAATCATGTTTTAAATTATGATCTACTAAAGTTCTATACTTTTCTCAAGATCTGTAATGCTTTATCATTACTTCATATTACAAATCTTTTACATGAGTAAATAATGGAAAAATCTTTAATTTTTCTGATAATATTTCTCAAATATTACATTAATTAGTTCTTAGAAAATGTAGATTAAGTCTTAGTTATTTAATAAAATTTTTAATAATGATTATACAAATAAATTTTTTATTCAAAATAAAAAGTATAATATCTAATAAATATTGCTTTAGCTTACAAATACATCATTACAACCTCTCTAGATGTAATTATTTATTTTATTTGGAAACTGGAAGTATAAAAAACTTTTGAACTAATTTGAATATTCAGAAATTTTATTTCACATCATATTAATTTATTATAAGCAATTAAATCATTTTATTTAACAAGCAATATTTTGCTAATATTTTTCATTTTTATTCTATAAATAAAAAATGAGAAAGTTAAATCCTATTTTAATTACAATAACATAATAAGAAATCGATTGCCAAGAAACGGAATTTCATAAAATTGAAATATTTAATTAATGAATATTTTTAAATATTTAAAACACAATTAAATTAAACATTAAATAAAAAATTACAGTTAAATTTTGAAATTCGCAGCTTTTATATTCTGTAGGAAACATGTCTAACCCACAAAATATATCTTTTTGGAATAAAATGAAATAATGAGTGTGTAAATTATTTCATTTCAAATTTCTTAATAAATTAATTTTATAATTATTAATATTATCATAATTGTATAATCTATTTTATTTTACTTGCTGCATTTTCGATCAACCAACACAAAAATGGGAACTGAATGATAATATTAATGAATTTCGTCAATTAAATAAGTTATCTCTGGATTCTCTCTTTTGAGTTAGAACTAGATTATTAGCATTTTAAATTATCACATAGTCTACATGTAAAGCGTTAATTCAGAAACTCTAAGGACCCTGATTTTAATTCTTTTACTGCTTCATCAGCACTTTATCGTCTTGCTCATCAACTAGTATCAGAGAACTCGAAGACGGGCGAAGGATAAAAAAAATTAGAGCATAGTACATAATCAATATGATCTCAGAAAAACTTTAATATGGTACAAGAATAGGTATTTAAATAAATGATTACTTGCAATAGTTAGTGCCTCAATAAATATAAATGAAAGAGAATCGAAAATACGGAAATTTTAATTTTATAGAAAAAATAATTAATGTGGCATAAGAAATTCTAACGATTTTACCATAAAATGTTTCTAGTAGTTCTTAAAATAAATTGTACTTGGGTGTTTCGCTTCAACTTTGAGCAAAAAACGAATTTAATGAGAATCAGGGATATAAAAATGTAATTATTGATCAAACAATATAAAATTTTACAGTTCATATTGTGTGTGTGATTTCCTTTTCTAAAACTCCTTTAACATATTTAATTTATGATCTGCAAATTGTATCAACATAAAATCATAAGCAATGCAAAACAAACTATTTATAAAATATTGGAGATTGAAAAGGACATTTGCAGTACAGTAAAAACTCAAAACTTTTAATGGGAAGAACTATACTAAATGCATACATTCAAGCTGCTAAATGTAAAATTAAGTAACATAAAACAAACATTTAGCCAAGAATATGTACTAAATAAAAAATATGGTAATATCAATTTTAAAACTTGTTTCTCTTTGCATAAAATAAAATAACACTTCTGAGAAAAGGTCATTAACTTTCAGTTACTTCAAAAAAAGAATCCTAAAGTCACAAACTCTAGGAAAATTTCCTTTAATTATATTTATTTTCTGTTAATAAAACTCATAAAATATTCTTCATAAAAATCTTGCAATATTGTAGTAAAATTTAAATGTAAATAAACACAAGAATATTTTGGAATAGACTTATCATTAAATTAATAAAAGGCAATATGGAACAAAATATTAAAAAGGATAAACTTTTACACTACGAAAGAATGAAGGAATAAAAGTATATTTTATAATACAAAAAAGTATAGCCTCAAATTATAGATTTTTCATTATTTAAATATATTAGAAAAGATAAAACTTGCATTAAGTTAAAAGAAAAAAGATATTTAATAACCTTCGGAAAATTTTGACAAACTTAAAGTGCATTTAAGAGCTTGTAAGTTAAAATTTAACTAACCCATTATCAATAATTTCATATTTAAACAACACTAATTTCATATTAGCACTGCATCAAAAACATTATATAATTGAACTGCATGTTTAAATAGCATTAAAAAATAATAATCAAATCAACTTTATAGAGATTAATTTGTAACGAAGGAAAAAAGTGAATTGAAAACTAATATTACACAGATCAAAGATAGGAAATGCTACAAATATTTTTGAAGTATTCCTCATAAATGTTATATGAAAATAACAGTAACTAGAAAATAATGCAACAACAAAGGACAGAAAATATTTTAAAAGGGAAAATGATTCCCAAACCAATGTAAATAATGATTAAAAAAAATGGGAATGTATGGGCAAGAGGGAAATTATTTTTAAAATAAGACATTTATAATATTTAAAGGAGGATTTATCAAAAATAATAGCATTCATTTTAAGTGAAATAAGTTTATTACTGCAAGGAATTTATATTTTTTGATGAATTTACATGAAACAAAAAATAAGAAAGATTGTAATTATAGATAAACCATAAATTTCTATTTATTGACATACCAACTACAAAATATGTGGAATAAATTAAAGTCATTATAACAAGAATTGTGGGGAAATATTATTATAACCAATTTAAATAAATAAAAATAATTAAACAGAATTCAAAATGAAAATAACTGGGTACTTAAAAGATCAATGTACAAAAAAGGAATTGCATTTCTAACATGTTTATTCCAAACATATATAAATATAATCAAGAGCAATATTTAAATACCAATTTTTAAAGTAAACATAACTTACAATAAAAGATGAATTCCAAATGTTGAAGAAGAGGAAGATATAAACCAAAAATCATTATTTTGTCTTATTTCAACAGAATATTCTGTAAATATAATAAAATTACAATAAGTCTGTATGAATACTTGACAAAGTGAAAAATATTTTAGTTTGAAAAAAAAATATTATTGTTTACAAAGAGACTTTTATGTAAATAAAAAATTCTTTTCAAATTAATTTTTTAAAAGATGTTCACAAAATTTATATTCATTGGAATATACTCATATAGACAAATATTACTATAAAAAATAAAAATTCCAACTATTACAGTTGAAAAATTTCCTATTTTATTCATAGAAACATGTTTATTTTATGATCATCGAATTGTACCAACATTAAATCATTAACCACGAAGAGAAATCTATTTATAAAACATTGGAAATTGAAAAGGACATTTGCAGTACAATAAAAACTCAAAACTTTTAATGGGAAGAAATGTATTAAATACATACATTCCAGCTGCTAAATGTAAGAATAAATAATATAAAACTAACATTTAGCCAAGAATATGCACTAAATAAAACAGAAAAAGGAAATATTAAATTTAAAACTTCTTTCTCATTGCATAAAATAAAATAACACTGCTGTGAAAAGGTCCTCTAGATTCCTAAACTACAAAAAAAAAAGAATCCTAAAGCTGCAAACACTAGAAAAAGTTCCTTTTATTATACTTATATTCTGTTAATAAAACTCAAAATATTCTAGTTAAAAATCTTATAACATTGTAGTAGAATTTAAATGTAAATAAACACCACAATATTTTAGAATAGACTTATCATTAAATTAATAAAAGACAAAATGGAACATAATATTAAAAAGGAGTAAATTTTAGACTACGAAACAATGAAGATTCAGAAGTATATTTTATAATACAAGCAAGTATTACCACAAATTAGAAATCTTTAATTAATGAAATATATTAGAAAAGATAAATTTGCATGAAATTTAAAGAAAAAAGATACTTAATACAGTTCTTAAAATTTTGTCATTTGTAAAGTGCAATTAAGAGCTTGAATGTTAAAATTTAATTATCCCATTATCAATAAAATCAAATTAAACACTAATTTCATACAAGTACAGAATCAAAATCATTATATAACAGAAGTGCATGTTTTTCAAACATTAAAAAATAATAATAATATCAATTTTACAGAGATTACTTTGTAATAAAGGAAATACAATAAATTGAAAACTAATATTACACAGAACAAAGATAGGAAATGCAACAAATATATTTGAAGTATACCTCATAAATGTTACATGAAACTAAAAGCAAGCAACAGAAAAGGACAAAAAATATTTTAAAAGAGAAAATGGTTCTCAAAGAATGTAAAAAATAATGTAAAAAAAAATAAATAAATAATAACAGGAATTTATGGACAAGAGGGAAAAATATTTTTAAAATAAGACATTTATAATATTTAAAGGGGGCTTTACCAAAAATAAAAGGATTCGTTTTAAGTAAAATATGTTTATTACTGCAAGCAATTTATAGTTTTTGATGAATTTATATGAAATAAAAAATAAAAAAGAATGTAATCATAGGTAAACCATAAATTTCAATTTATTGACATACAAACAACAAAATATATGGAATAAATTAAAGTCATTATAACAAGAATGGAGAGGAAATATTATAACCATTTTAAATAAATACAAATAATTAAACAGATTTCAAAATGAAAATAACTGTACTTAAAAGATCAATTTAGAAAAAAAGGAATTGCATTACTAACATGTTTATTCCAAATATATTCAAATATAATCAAGAGCAAAATTTTAAAAAAATATTTTAAATTAAACATAACTTACATGAAAAGATGATTTCCAAATGTTCAAGAAGAGGAAAATGTAAACAAAACATCATTATTTAGTCTTATTTCAACACAATATTCTGTAAATATAATAAAATTGAAATAAGTCTGTATGAATATTTGACAAAGTGAAAAATATTTTATATTGAAAAATATATATATATTATTCTTCACAAAGAGACTTTGTGATTAATAAAACTTTCTTTTTAAATTAATCTTTTAAAAGATGTATATAAAACTTATATTCAGTGGAATATATTTATAGACAAATATCACTATAAAAAATAAAAATTCCAACTATTGCAGTTGAAAAATTTCCTATTTTTATCATAGAAACATGTTTAATTTATGATCAACAAATTGTACCCACATTAAATCATTAACCACGAAGAGAAATGTATTTATAAAACATTGGAAATTGAAAAGGACATTTGCAGTACAATAAAAACTCAAAACTTTTAATGGAAAGTAATATATTAAATGCATACATTCAATCTGCTAAATGTAAGAATAAGTAATATAAAACAAAGATTTAGCCAAGAATATACACTAAATAAAACAGAAAATGGTAATATCAAATTTAAAACTTCTTTCTCATTGCATAAAATAAAATAAGACTGCTGAGAAAAGGTCCTATAGATTCCTATACTTCAAAAAAATAATAATAATAATTCTAAAGCCGCAAACACTAGAAAAAGTTCCTTTTATTATACTTACTTTCTGTTAATAAAACTCATAAAATATTCTTCAAAATCTTGCAACATTATAGTAGAATTTAAGTGCAAATAAAAACAAGAAAAATTTAGAATAGCCTTATCATTAAATTAATAAAACGCTAAATGGAACATAATATCAAAAAGGAGAAAATTTTAGACTACGAAACAATGAAGAGTCAGAAGTATATTTTACAATACAAGCAAGTATTACCCAAATTAGAGATTTATAATTAATTAAATATAGTAGAAAAGACAAAATTTGCATTAAAATAAAAGAAAAAAGATACTTAATAAAGTTCTGAATAATTTGACAAACGTAACGTGCATTTAAGAGCTTGTAACTTAAAATTTAACTCACCCATTATCAATAAATTCAAACATAAAAAACACTAATTTTAAACAATCACTGCATCAAAAACGATATATAAATGAAAAGCATGTTTTTTAAGCATTAAAAAATAATAATCAAATCAATTTTAAAGAGATAACTTTGTATTGAAGATAAGAAAATGAATTAAAAACTAATAATACAGTGATCAAAGACAGGATTTGCAGCAAATATTTTCAGTAATTTTTTTATCCTCTTAAATGTAATATGAAAATAACAGTAACTAGAAAATAATGCAACAACAAAGGACAAAAAATATTTTCAAAGGGAAAATGGTTCTCAAATCAATGTAAGTAAAAGAAAAAAACTGGAATGTATGGACAAGCAGGATAAACATTTTAAAATAATACATTTATATTATTTAAAGGGGGATTTCCCAAAAATAATAGCATTCATTTTAATTGTAATATGTTTATTACTGCAAGGAATTTATAGTTTTTGATCAATTTACATGAAACAAAACATAAGAAAGATTGAAATTAGAGATAACCATAAATTTCTATTTATTGACATACCAACGACAAAATATGTGGAATAAATTAAAGTCATTATAACGAGAATGGAGGGGAAAATATTATTGTAACCATTTTAAATAAATACAAATAATTAAACAGATTTCAAAAGAAAAATAACTGTGTACTTAAAAGATCAATGTATAAAAAAAAGCAATTGCATTTCGAACGTGTTTATTCGAAATATATACAAAAATAAATCAAGAGGAAATTTTAAATAAAAATTTTTTAATTAAGCATAACTTACAATAAAAGATGAATTCCAAATGTTCAAGGAGAGAAAGATGTAAATCAGATATCTTTATTTAGTCTTATTACAAAAGAATATTGTGTAAATATAATAAAATTAGAATAAGTCTGTATGATTACTTAACAAAGTGAAAAATATTTTATATTATAAAAAAAAATGATATTATTGTTTACAAAGGGACTTTGATGTAAATAAAACATTCTTTTTAAATTAATCTTCTAAAGATGTATTCAAAATTTATATTCATTAGCATATATTTAGAGAACAATATGACTATAAAAAATAAAAATTCTTACTATTACAGTAGAAAATTTTCCAATTTTTTTTCATAGAAACATCTTTAATTAATGATCATCAAAATGTACCAACATTAAATCATTAACTACGCAAAGCAAACTATTTATAAAAAATTGGAAATTGAAAAGGACATTTGCAGTACAATAAAAACTCAAAACTTTAAATGGTAAGAGATGTATTAAATGCATACATTCAAGCTGCTGAATGTAAGAATAAGTAACATAAAACAAACATTTATCCAAGAATATTCACTAAATAAAACTGAAAAGGGTAATATCAATATTAAAATTTATTTCTCTTTGCATAAAATAAAAAAAACACTTCTGAGAAAAGGTCCTTTAGTTTAAGATCCTTCATAAAAAGAATCCTAAAGCTGCAAACACTAGAAAAAATTCCTTTTATTATACTTATTTTCTGTTAATAAAACTCATTAAATATTCTAGTTAAAAATCTTGCAACATTGTAGTAGAATTTAAATGTAAAAAAACACATGAATATTTTAGAATAGACTTATCATTAAATTAATAAAAGGCAAAATGGATCATTATATTAAATAGGAGAAAATTTTAGACTACGAAACAATGAAGGAACAGAAGTTTATTTTAAAATACAAGCAAGTATTAGCTCAAATTAGAGATTTTTAATTATTAAATATAATAGAAAAGACAAAACTTGCATAAAGTTAAAGAAAAAACGTATTTAATAAAATCAGAAAATTTCGACATACATCAAGTGCATTTAAGAGCCTGTAAGTTAAAATTGAATTAACACTTTATTAATAAATTCAGACTTTAATAGCACGGATTTCATACAAGCATAGCTTTAAAAACATTATTTAATTGAAGTGCATATTTTTCAAACATTAAGAAATAATTATCAAACCAATTTTTCAGAGATTACTTTGTACCAAAGGTAAGAACATTAATTAAAATCTAATTTTACACTCATTAAACATAGAAAACAGGGCAAAGATTTTCAAAGTAATGCACTTAAATGTCACATGAAAATAAAGCTACAGCAAAGGACAAAAAATATTTTCAAAGGGAAAAGGGTTCTCAAAGCAATGTAAAAAAATAACTAATGAATTGATGAGCAAGGGAAATCTTTTCTAAATAACACATTTATAATATTTAAAGGGGAATTTCCCCAAAATAATATTATTCATTTTGAATAAAATATGTTAACTATTGCAAGGAATTTATAGATTTTGAAGAATTTACATGAAACAAAAAATAAGATTGATTGAAATGATAAGTAACCATAAGTTTTTATTTATTGACATACAAACTACAAAATATGTGCAAGAAATTAAAATCATTATGAAGAGAAAGGAGGGATAAATACTATTGCAACTATTTTAATTAAATACAGAAAATTAAACAGATTTAAAGTATCCTAATAAGTTAAAATTAATTATAATTACCCACTGTTACATTAGAAGAGTCAGATATTAACTCCCTTTCTTCAAACATTCTGTAATGGTATTCAAGAATTAGAAAAACATTGAAATATTAATAAGTAATAAATAATTGATAATTGTCTTTTCTTTGCATTTTAATATAACTCTTTACATTAAAATGACAAGAAAAGACAATTTTCAGAGCCAATTTTCTATCCAAAAAATAATTCTATAATTATAGTTAATGTAAACACACTAGAAGAACTTTTAATATTTTATATTGATGCTATGTAGAAAAGTTCTTCCCAAGAAAAACAGTATTGAAATGGATATCATACTAAAGCAAATAAAAAGCACAAATTAACTATGCTTTTTTTTTGCATATTAATCAAAAATTTCATAGTTTCTTCGCATTTTTCACTTTTACAAGTAAAGTATGCATGTCAATTAACAAAAAGTAGAAGAGATGAAAGACAAAATTCAAAGAATTTAATAATATTTAAATTAAAGGTGAATAAATAATTATATACAACACTATATTAAATTTTATTGATTTATTTAATTTTATTATTATATTAGAAATCAATAAATGAACTGTAAGAAAATTTAAAGAAATAATATTTTTAAAGAACTAAATAAGTTATAATTGAAAATAAAGAAACAAATACAATAAATTAAATAGTTATAAAAAGTAAATAAGATCTTAAAAATTAAAATATAAAAAATACATTAGAATTCAA
The DNA here is from genome assembly GCA_030067965.1 of Latrodectus elegans. Taxonomy (NCBI): domain Eukaryota; kingdom Metazoa; phylum Arthropoda; class Arachnida; order Araneae; family Theridiidae; genus Latrodectus; species Latrodectus elegans. The sequence goes on along the minus strand of CM057813.1, from coordinate 16,582,398 downwards.
TACTTGAAAGAAACTACTTATTTTTTTATGATATCATATAAAGGAGTGGGACTTTTAAAGAATTAAAAAAGTTTTAAATAAAATTAAAGAAATAATTATAATAAAATAAATAATAATTTAAAAAAATAAGTAAAACAATTAAATAAGATTTAAAATAAATTAAACAGATAATTATGTAAATAAATAACATTATATTAATACTAAAATTAATTAAAATAATTCTACAAATATTTATTTATATTTTAATATAAATAATTATTGATATCTATATTAGAAATCAATAAATGAATTTTAATGGAATAAATTATAACTTCAGAAAAAAATCAAATTTTTACACAATTAAATAAGATGCATTAATAAAATATTATGCATTTAGTTTACCTTATTACATTAGAAATCAATTAATAAATTTGAATCAAACAAAGAATTTAAAAAGTCAATAAAATTTAAATGAAACATATAATTATGTATATTAGTGTAATTTGTTTCTTTATTTTACTTTATAATACTTTTTATTTATTTTTATATTAGAAATCAATAAATTAATTTCAATTTAATAAATAATAATTGAACAAAAAAGATTTTTAAGTATTAAGAAAAGCAAATGAGTATTCCTTCAGAACTTAGGTATAAAGCATTATGCGGCGAATACCCTGGCAATCACCAGTAGCGATAAAGACCTATATATAATCCCCTGCATATAATAAAAATTTACACATAAAGAATACAAAGTACAAAAAGTAAATCCCTAATATATAAATAATACATTCTACAGTAATAACACTTTTTTAAATATTTTAGAACAAGAGTTGTAATATATTATAACACTGACATATGATAGAAAACAATTCAATTAATTTCAAAATCATACATTGAAAGTTATTTGAAAATGAAAGAGAATAAAATAATCTGTAAAAAAAAAAGGAGAGAAAACTGCCTAATTGGAAACTTGAAGTTTAATATAGTGTACTGAAAAGAATTTATAAATTTTTTGGAGACGATTTGAAATAATAATATTTAATGTGGAATTTTTAAGAAATCATAAATATTTATTGAAATGAAATTTGTTAGTAAAAGATAAGGAAAATCGATTCTTAAAAAAAACTAACACAAAAAATTGAGTATATTTTTAAAACTAGTCTCCTAGCAAATACAGATAAAAGAAGTGGAATAAATTGAAGATAATGTAACAGTACTAATTATACAAACATAACTGAAATTTAATTTTAATAAATGTATAAAAATGAACACACAGTACATGCAAAAATATTATCCATAATGTTTATAATATATAGCAGCCATTTTAAGATTTCAGTTCAAAATATCAGGTAAAAACAGCAAGAACAATACATAAAAGGGGAATTTATGCAGAAAAATATTGCTCACAACCAAACAGGAATTTCAAAACTCCAGCAATTTAAGAAATAAGTCAATAAGCATAATTGAATGGCCATGCAACAGAATATCCTATGAATATAAATAAATAATTATATATCATTTTAAAAAATTTTTCAACACTTTGAATGGTATATCACATCAATTTTTACAAATTACTTTTTTATAACAATGATTTTACTTATTTATTAAACTTTTAAATCTTTAGTAAGTGTCTTTCAAAGTGTAACAGTCACATTTGTTAAATAAGAAAAAGTTTTATTCTAAAAAAATCATAACAATTATTTAAAAAAAAACTTGCTTCCCTAATATAAGAGATTTTTGTCCTCTTTGCAAATATTTATATACAAAGAATAAAAAAGTTTGTGGAATAAGCTCAAGATATTATTAGAGTCAAATGCAGACAAATATAATTGAAACTTCACTCAAATATGCGTGTATAAATGAACACATGGAACACACAAAAAATATATACTTAATGCATACGCAGTATATAAGCAATTTTATCATCTTTATTCTCAAAAAGAAAGCAAAGACTGCATTTCAAATATAGAAAAGGAGATATTGTACTAACTCATAACAAAAAACGAATTTCAGGCCATCAATCACCATATCTCTTATAATAAATCTAACATTAAAATTGAAAGTCCAAGCAAAACATAATCTATGAATACATTTAAATGATTGTGCATCAGTTTAAAAACTCAGAAATAATTCGATTAGGATATAACATCAATGTAAACAAAGTACTTTTTAAAAATTAAAGTTATTTTTTTAAAATTTACACTTTTTAACACATTTGAAAGTGTGAAGTTGCTTTAAAAGTGCAAATGTCACACAAATTTTTTAACACAAAAAATTTTATTCTCTGCATACACAATATAATACTGATACTCATTAGTTATACCCATTTCAAAAAATGTTTCTATTTGCTCAAATTTACAGAAATACTTTTACAATAAGTTTGATTTCAAAGTGCACACAAAAATATTAAATGTATACAGGTTGTGATAAACTTTTCTTCAATTTTAAATAAATTTTTATACATAATATTTGAAAAATATTTCTCTTATTATGTCAATAAAATCTTTCTGCGGTTCAAAAACATTAAAGGCAAGTATTTCAAAGGACAATTAAAATTATCATATTCCACTTATAAAAAAACATTTTGTATTATGTAAGTACAAAATCTCTAATCAAAACAATAAATAAAAATAACAGTGTCAGACATAAATTGCATTTTAGATGTGTACTTTAATTGATTGTTGATAAATTACTAATATTTAAGAAATTCCTTGAACAAATTTTACAAGCACACATTTTTGAAATTAAGAAAATTGCAAATGAATAATAATTAATCAAATATCAATAAATAGCTTTCAATTTAATTTCACTGTAGTTAATAAATATGGAAGGGAATAAAATCTATCAAATTTAAATGCAATACATTCCAGCCAAAGCAAACACTGTGAAAATCTCTAGCAAAATTGTTTTAAATTTAGTTCAAAATTTATACATAAAGAACATTCCTACTATATAAATAATATTTTTCCAAATTAAAACATTTTTTCACATATTCCTGAACATGAGCTCCAATATATTATAAAACTGTGATATATGATAGAAAATAATATAATAATATTGTTTTTATTTATTTTTTGCAATATGAAACAAACAGAAAATATAAAATACTCATTATCTAATAAAAATAGCATGGGTGTAAACAAATTATTTTAATGTCTCTCCACAAAATTAATTGGAAAGAAAAATTATTAAAAAACTTGCTAAATATTCCACTTTACATTCAAAGGATGACATAATAACTCTTCATGACATTTCTTTTAAACAGTGGAAAGATTATCAATGCTTTTAAAATATTATGCTTTATACTAATTCATAATTAAAATACATAAAGCACAATACTGAAAGGAAGTTAGTTAGATTTTTAATCAGAAGTTTAAGAAGGAAGCAGATGCAAAATAAGAAAATAATGATTTCTTTAAGACAAAATGTATTTAAGAAAATATACACCACATTAAAAAAGAACTTTTAGATACATAATCTGCTTACCATATGAAATTTCTAACCATTTATACTTCAAAGAAAATTGAGATAGTTGAAAATGGAAAACATTAGACAATTATAAATTCATCTTCAATGTAAATAAATATATTCAATGATACATATTTCAAGGTAAAAATTTTGTATTTAATGTTTATTAAATAAAATCATGAGTAGTTTTCCAAGCTTATAATTATTATTCTTAACACAAAATAGTGTAACAATAAAACACAGACAAATGTTTTTGAGTAAAATAACAATACTTACAACAAAAGCGGCAGTTCAAATACAAAAGGAGATTCAGAATTCTATTCGTAAATGCAATTAGATACAGCAGCACCAGAGTATCCTATAAACAGAAAATAATTTTAGTAAATCACACTTTAAATCAAAAACACAATGCACGCTTATTTTTAATACCCTTAATTAACAAACACTCACAATTTAATTAACAGTACCCTTCCTCCCCTGCTCCCTAACATTGGAATCTTAGAGGCCATTAAAATTTTAATGCCCTTTTACCAAATAACAAATAGAAAAATTTCTTTACACTTTGAAATTAATCACTCTTCTATGGTTCCGACAAATCCTTAAAATGAATGTCTACTGTTATTTGATGCTTTTAATACTATAATGACTGTTTACAAAGTATTTCATGATAATATATATTATTTTTAATTAGTGGAAATTAATGAAAAATAATATTAAATTATTTCTTTTCAAAATTCTCTCCATACAATGGTAGTATGATCATATCAATTGAATAATATTTATATTTTTCTTTATTAAACTACTTTTAATTAATGTACTTTCAAATGCATTAACTTCAATATATCAATCACATACAAAAAACAACACATTATTTGTGAAAAATGTAATTTTATTGAGACTTCACATGTTTCCTGAAAAATTTAAAATTCATATTAGAAGAAATAAATTTTACATATTCTTTCAAAATTTCATGTTGATGATTTTTGTAACACACAACAAATTTTTATTTCTTTGCAACATATAAAATTTGTATTTAATTATTTTAATGTTTTATTTGCTTATATATATATGTATACTCAGAAATTTATTTGACAAGTTTCTAAAATTTCAATGTCCTCTGTAATGTATATATAAGTAGCTAAATATCTAAAATATATATAAATATTCAAAGATATGACTTATTTTACTTTTAAAATCTAGCAAAATTGAGAAATATATTTAATTCGGCATTTTATTTATTTCAAAGAGCAAAAAGAAAATATGAGAAGCGTTTTATAATTTTATTATGTACAATGATTAAGCTTAGGAATGTTTTATTCAACTAGCAGTAAAATTGTCCAAATCGATTGATTTTCTTTGCTTACTTATCTCTTCATCTTTTCCACTTATGTTCGAAAAAGTTATCTGTTACCTTCTCTCTACCTGGGAAATCTGGTCTTATTTATAAATGGTCAAAAGTATTAGGAAGGTTTTACAGATAATTATTAAAATATACTTTTTTCCCACCATTAATTTTTACAAAAAACAATGTTTACATTTGCTTTTGAGTGACCACTCGAAATTTTATATTTAAGTATGCAGTCAAAATAGTAAACTAAGAGACGCAGTTGCATTTATTTTATAATTAATCAACATTAAAGTATGAATTTCTGAATTATAAACATTTAGAAAATTATGTACGATTACAAAAGATTGCGTTTCAATTTTTTTGTTTTGAGTGTCCAATCCAATTTATTTTTCATACACATTTCTTTCATTTAAAAACTAATATTTTTAGCTTCATTTGCATTTTAATTATTTAGTGCCATGATAGCACGGCTGAAATATTGTCCATTTTTCACTGGCTCAATACTTTGTCACATTTAGAAACTACTGCAAAAACAATACATGAAAGGAAGAATAAATATGGTATACTTACAGTTACATATAATATAGTTCAATAAAATTTGGTGAATTTAATTATTTAAGATTGAAAACTTTTATTCACACACATAATCAAATGATATTGATGATAAATTTAAAATTTATTAAATTACTATTTATTATTTGTGATATATTACTCCTTTAGGTTAGATTATACATATAAATTGTTAACAGAAAAGAATTAATTAAAGCCATTAACTATTGTATTATAAAAGGAAGACTGGCAGCAGACTCTGAGACTACCTCCCTACAACATTAAATTTCACTGTTAACCGTGACCGTGTTTTTCTCTGTTCGTATGATTTTGGTTTCACTTTCTTCCATTTACTTTTGCGTATTAAAATTTTAAATAAATTTTGTTTTTCGATGAAATTTTTATTATATTGTAAATAAGTTAGGTTTCATTGCATTTTATAGGTCACCGGAATTAATTTCTTTGCTATTTGGTGCAATACCATTAAATTAAAATTTTCAAATATTTTATTTTTACTATTTTTAATACTCATAATTTATAATTAAAATTTCGTAGCTTTTATTGATTTTAATCACACTGCTGAAAGACCAGCTACAAAACTGCATTTTATCATTAATCTTTAATTATTTCTTAAGCTAATGAACTTCAAAGGTATATTTTTGTTATTTTCTCAAAATTATGATGTCTGTAAGAATTTCGTCTTAAAACTATGCGCTAATTATTTATCAAACTTTATTTTTAGTGAGATTTTACTTGAAGTGAAATAGGTAGAAACTACTTTTTTTCTTATATAATTCCATTTTATGTTTTTTTTATATTTATAGTAATTATATTTTGAGTTGATAATATAAATTCTAAATTCGTTATTCTGTAAATCATAATTAATATAATACATTCTATTAATGTTTATTAATATAAATTCCAAATATTTTGGTTTTTAATGGTAACATTTCAGTTATGCGATATTTTAAAAGCTAATCAAAAAGTATCATCTGATATTTAATGAGATATTGAAGTAACTTTTTAAATTGATTCCTTTTCAAAGATATCATTCAATAAATATCAGTATATATATATATATTAAAAGCATTTTATATCATTTTAAATTGCTTTAGATTTGCTTAAATTATTAGTTTATTTACAAAAAAAAATAATAAATTATTTTTATTTATACGATTTCCAAGACTTAAGTTCAAATTTAATACCTAGTCAAAAAAGTTTTATAACTCAAGAATTAACAAAAATATTATTTGTTATTATTTAAAATGTTTACTTTTTTAAGATACACTTCTATACTTGATAAAAAAAATTCTTATTTTTTTGACTTATATTATTTAAAGTAAATCATATAGATTGTCAATTTAATAATGCACTGGCATACTATTTTCCATGTTTGTGGATGATAAAAATTTCTAATTTAGCTGTAAGGAAAATGTAAATTCAAAATATTTTGTGACTATTATATTAAACTCTAGTTCTAAGTATTTTAACTATATACACACACTTTCTAAATAATCTTTAGATACTGCTCTGGGATCTTAATATTTTTTATCTTTTATTAATGAAAAGTAAAATTTTACTTGGTATGATGAAGATAAAATATAAAAAATCTATTCTATGTGATACCTACTATGATCTAAACATCATGTATGTTAAACATCTAATGAATAATATTTAATTATTTGAATATTAAACAGAAAATTTAGAATAAGAAACTACTAGAAACCATGTTCGAAATAGCTGCTTCGCTAACTGAAGAGCAGTTTGAAAAGTTGATAGCGCCTGGTACTGGAGCCAGACTTTTCCTTTATAATGTCCCATAATCAGAAAACTATCTTGATTGTACTTAAAATTATTGCTAGAATTGACTTGTACTTAAAATTATTGCTAGAAAGCCACGACGACAAAAATAACTTTCAAAAGCATATTAATATAAATGTAATGGGAGCATCATATCAGTTAACTGTACTTTTGATGGTGAAAAGTAATGTTTTACTCACTGTATAATTATACTAGATGAATATTAAAATTCTGATAATTATTGTGTCTTCAGTAACAGAAAAATAAAGAAACAAAATTTTAATATTTCACGATTTACAGTAACACACAAAAGTCATTTATATTATTTATATTTTGTTGTTTTTATTACAATTTTAAGATTAAAATGTACAGAACCGCTTCTTAACACGCCCTTCATAAAGTAAGTATAATACTATACTGTAATGAAAGAACTTTTGGTGTGGCCTGATGTTTTGTGCAGCATTTTATTTTATGATTATAGAAACTACTTATTATAGTACAAACTTTGTTACTTATTTCTTCTCTGGTCAAATACTTGTAGTAATGGTATATCATATTATTTGAGTTTGTGAACTGTACCAGGCTTACTGCATTTAAGTATTCTAAGAATGACAATTTTTCTATGGCCAGCATAAAACATAATCAAAAATTTTTATTTTTGATATTAAAAATGAATCTACATTGAGTTTACATTAACTGTAAATAGTATTATTCACATAAAAAGGGAACTTTGAAGATACACTTATTAATTGAAATAGTAAATGCAAAATTACATTTCAGTAGTTTATTTTTCAATGTCTGCTAACAATTTTCTTAAAAACTACCTAGTGTGATGCATTTTTTATTAATTTAATATATAATTTTCTTCATTTAAATCCAGAAGTAATTGTTATTAAAACTGATTTTCCACATATATTAGTTTGACAATTTAGTCACCAATCAACAAATGCATACTTTTTATGTGATTTATATTTTGTAAGATCTCTCAGTTTATTATAAGTTAATTTTAAAAACTCAAATTATTTCAGTAATTATTAAAAGTTAGTTACATTTCTATGGGAATGATGCCAAGCAAAAATATTCCTAATTATAGTAATAAATTCCTCAAACGGGTATCATAAAGATTTTTTCATTTCACTACACCACTGAAAACATCGATTTACTGATACTTTCCAAAATGATTACATTGCTATAAATCATTATCTTGCTTTTTGACACATTAACATGAATAATAAAAATTTATTTACTAAGGAATTCCTTGAAGTAGGTAGTTCTGAAGCAAAAAGTTTTGTGCATTAATATGTAGATAAGTTTCTTCGCTCTTTGTATAATTTTAATTTGAATAACTAATTTTAAAATAAGTCATATAATTGCAGCTTAAAAAGAATACCAATGTGTCTCTAATTTACACCCTTCCGAGATTATAAAATCAAATGATACAAAAAAGTACAATTTTTTATTTCTTGATCAGGTGTAACAACATATTTTACCCAAATCATATTCAATGTTGTATCCTTAAATGGCTTTGTATCAGAATTTCATGGTGTCCTTCAATGAAAAGAAAAAAATTATATGTTTTTTATTTTAGATTTGAATTCACTTCTATAATTCATGAATGTCTTGAGCAAAACTGAATCTTGTAGAGGTGACTTTTGCGAACATTCTGATGATTTAAGATCCTATGGTTGGAGTCGTAGCTCTTCCCAATTTTCTAAGATTTGACCAAAAAGACACAAAAATTTGGAATATTTAAAAAAAGGGGGGTTGATTAGGAAATTTTAAGTGACTAGAAATGTCTGGAACAAAACTGAATCTTGTAGATGAACTGTTTCAAACATTTAGATGTATTAATATTTAACATCCCGTGGTTTAGTCTTAGTACTCTTCAATTTTCTAAAATCCGAAAAAAGAAACACAAAAATTTGAATTCTTAAAAACGGGGGGTGGTTGATTAGGACATTTTAGAAAGAAGAGATGCGTGGAGCAGAATTGAATCTTGTAGAGGAGTCTGTTGCGAACATTTTGATGTACTAATATTTAAGATCCCATGGTTGCAGTCATAACACTCCACAATTTTCTAAAATACAATAAAAAAGACACAAAATTTAATTTTATTGAGGGGGGGGGTGATTACGCCATTTTATGTATCAAGAAAGGTCTGGAACATAACTATATCCTGTAGAGGACAATATTGCAAACATATTGATGTATTAATATTTAAGATCACATGGTTGGAATGATAACACTCCTCAATTTCCTAAAATCCGATAAAAAAAATTTAATACTTTAAAGTGGGGGTGGGGGTTATTAGGACATTTTAGAGGGTTACAAACGTCTTGAACCAAAATTTATCTTGTAGAGGTGACTGCTGCGAATATTATTTTGATGAATTTATATTTATGATCCTATGGTTGGAGTTGGTGCACTCCTCAATTTTCTAAAATCCGACCAAAAAGACACAAAAATTTGTATACTTAAAAAGGGGGGAGGGCTGATTAGGACATATTAGAAGACTAGTGATGTCTGGAGCCAAATTGAATCTTATAGAGGAAACTGTTGCGAACATTTTGATGTATTAATATATAAGATCCCATGGTTACAGTCATAACACTCGTCATTTTTCTAAAATTCGATCAAAAAGAACACAAAATTGACATTTTAAGAGGGGAGGGGGCTTGATTAGGACATTTTAGGTGTCCTCAAATGTCTGCAAAGAAACTGAAACTTGTAGAGAAGACTGTTGCGAACATTTTCATATATTAACTTTTAAGATCCTATGGTTGGAGCCGTTACACTCTTCAATTATCTAAAATCCGACCAAAAAGACGGAAAAATTTGAAATCTTTAAAAGGGTGGATTGGTCATTAGAACAATTTAGAAATTAGAGATGTCTGGAATCAAATTGAATCTTGTAGATGACGCTGATGCGACCATTTTGATGTATTAATATTTAAGATCCCATGGTTGGGGTCGTATCACTGCTCAAATATCTAAAATCCAACCAAAAGACCGAAAAATTTGAATTCTTAAAAAAGGGGGATGGGACGTGATTTGATCATTTTAGGTGACTAGAAATGTCTGGAGCCAAACTTAATATTGTAGAAGATACTGTTGCAAACATTTTGATGTATTAATATTAAAGATCCCATGGTTGGACTCTTAACACTCCTAAATTTTTAAAATATAATCAAAATGACACAAAATTGATTTTTATAGGGTGTCTGATTAGGACATTTTAGGTTTCAAGAAATGTCTGGCACCAAACTGTATCTTGTAGAGAAGACTGTTGCGAACATTTTGATGCACTAATATTTAAGATCCCATGGTTGGAGTCTTAACACTTTTCAATTGCTTAAAATACTATCAAAAATACACAAAAAATATTTTAATAAGGGGAGGATTAAGATATTTTACGTATCAGAAATGTCAGGCACCAAACCGAATCTTGTAGAGGAGACTGTGGCGAACATTTTGATGTATTAATATTTAAGATCCCATGGTTGGAGTCTTAACACTCCTCAATTTTTTAAAATACAATCGAAAAGACACAAAATTGATTTTTATAAGGGGGTGATTAGGACATTTTAGGTGTCAAGAAATGTCAGGAACCAAACTGAATACTGAAGAGGAGATTAATGCAAACATTTTGATGTATTAATAATTAAGATCCCATGGTGGAAATCATAACACTCCTCTATTTCCTAAAATACGATAAAAAAAACAAAAGTTTAATAATTTATAGAGGGGGGGGGTTATTAGGATATTTTTGAGGGATGAAATGTCTTGAATCAAACTGAATCTTGTAGAGGCGACTTTTTTTAACATTTTCATGTATTAATATTTAAGATCCTATGTTTCGAATGTTAGCTCTTCTCAATATTCTAAAATCCGACCAAAAAACATAAAAATGTGAATTCTTAAAAAAGAAACGGGGCTGATTAGGACATTTCAGAAGAATAGAGATGTTTGGAACCAAATTGAATCTGGTAGAGGACACCGATGCGAACATTTTGATGTATTAATATTTAAGATCCCATGGTTGGAGTGATAACACTCTTCAATTTTTTAAAATATAATCAAAGTGACACAAACTTAATTTTTATAGGGGGGCTGATTAGGACATTTTAGGTGTCAAGAAATATCTGGCACCAAACTGAATCTTGCAGAGGAGACTGTGACGAACATGATTATGTATTAATATTTAAGATCCTATGGTTGGAGTCGTTGCACTCCCAATCTTCTAAAATCCGACCAAAAAGACACAAAAATTTGATATTTTAAAAAAGGGGGATGGGCGTGATTAGGTCATTTTAGGTGACTAGAAATGTCTGGAGCAAAACTGAATCTTGTAGAGGAGACTGTGGCGAACATTTTGCTGTAATTATATTTAAGATCCTATGGTTGGAGTCGGTGCACTCCTCAATTTTTTAAAATATGATCAAAAACAAACAAAAATTTGATTTCTTATAAAAGGGGAGAGGATGATTAGGACATTTTAGAAACATAGAGATGTGTAGAACCAAAGGGAATCTCATAGAGGACAGTGTTGCGAACTTTTTGATGCATTAATATTTAAGATTCCATGGTTAGATTCGTATCACTCTTTAATTATCTAAAATCCAACCAAAACGACACAAAAATTTGAATTCTTAAAAAGGGGTGTGGACGTGATTAGGTCATTTTACGTGACTAGAAATGTCTGGAGCCACAGTAAATAATGTAGGGGGTACTGTTGCAAACATTTTGATGTATTAATATTTAAGATACCATGGTTGGAGTCTTAACACTCCTCAATTTTTTAAAATACAATCAAAAAGACACAAAATTTATTTTTATAGGGGGGCTGATTAGGACATTTTAGGTGTCAAGATATGTCTGGCCAAAAACTGAATCTTGCAGAGGAGACTGTTGCGAACATAATGATGTATATATATTTAAGATCCTATGTTTGGAGTCGATGCACTTCCAATTTTCTAAAATCCGATCAAAAAGGCACAAAAATTTGAATTCTTAAAAAAAAGGGGGGGCGTGATTAGGTCATTTTAGGTGCCTAGAAATGTCTAGAACGAAACTGAATCTTGTAGAGGAGACTGTGGCGAATATTTTGATGTAATTATATTTAAGATCCTATGGTTGGAGTCGGTGCACGCCTCAATTTTTTAAAATATGATCAAAAAGACACAAAAATTTGAATTCTTATAAAAGGGGGGTCTGATTAGGACATTTTAGAAAACTAGAGATGTGTAGAACCAAAGGGAATCTCATAGAGGACACTGTTGTGAACACTTTGATGCATTAATATTTAAGATCCCATGGTTGGAGTCATAACACTCCTCATTTTTCTAAAATAAGACATAAAAGATTTAAAAATTTGAATTTTTAAAGGGGGGGTTGATTAGGACATTTTAGTGACTAGAAATGTGTGGAACCAAACTGAATCTTGTAGAGGAGACTTTATGAACATTTTGATGTATTAATATTTAAGATACCATGGCATTGGAGTCATAACACTCCTCAATTTTCTAAAATAGAATTAAATAGACACAATATTCACTTTGATAGTGGGGGGTATTAGGTCATTTTAGGTCTCAAGAAATGTCTGGAACAAAACGGAATTCTGAAGAGGAGACAATTGCAAACATTTTGATGTATTAATATAAGATATCATGGTTGGAATCATAACACTCTCAATTTTAAAATCAGATAAAAAAACAAAGTTTTAATTTTATAAAGAGGGGTTGATATAGGACATTTTAGAAAACTAGAAATTTCTTGAACCAAACTGAATATTGAAGAGGAGACTATTACAAACATTTTGATAGTATTAATATTTAATATACCATGGTTGAGTCATAAGACTCCTATATTTCCTAAAATAAGATAAAAACAAAAGTTTAATACTTTATAAAGGGGTGGTTATTAGGACATTTTGAGGGCTAGAAATGTATTGAATCAAACTGAATCTTGCAGAAGCGACTTTTTTAAACATTTTTATGTATTAATATTTAAGATACTATGGTTGGAATGTCAGCTCTTCTCAATTTTCTAAAATCCGACCAAAAAACACAAAAATTTGAATTTTTAAAAAGAAACGGGGCTAATTAGAACATTTTAGAAGACTAGAGACATCTGGAACCAAATTCAAACTGGTAGGGGATACTGATGCGAACTTTTGATGGATTAATATTAAAGATCCCATGGTTGGGGTCGCATCACTCCTCAGATATGTAAAATCCAACCAAAAAGACCGAAAACTTTGAATTCTCTAAGAGGGGGATGGTGATGATTAGGACATTTTAGGAGACAAGAGATGTCTGGAAACAAACTGAATCCTGCAGAGGAGACAGTTGCAAACAATTTGATGTATTAACATCTCAATTTTTAATTTATAGCACTACTCAATTATTTAAAATCTTACATAAAAAACACAAAAATTTGAATTATTAAAAAAAAGAGGTGGGCTGATTAGGATATTTTTGAAGGCTAAAGGTGTCTGGAACCAAACTGAATCTTGTGTAGGAGATATTGCAATCATTTTGATGTATTAATATTTAAGATCCCACACACATGGTTGGAGTCTTAACACTCCTCAAATATTTAAAATACAATTAAAAAGACACAAAATTGATTTTTATAAGGTGTGGTTGATTACGACCTTTTAGGAGTCAAGAATTGTCTGGAACCAAACTGAATTCTGAAGAAGAGATTATTGCAAACAATTTGATGTATTAATAGTTCAGATCCCATGCTAAAAATCATAATACTATTCAATTTCCAAATATACGATAAAAAAAACATAAGTTTAATAATTTATACAGGGGGAGGGGTATTAGGAAAATTTAAATGGTTAGAAATGTCTTGAATCAAACTGAATCTCTTAGATGCGAATTTTTCGAACATTTTCATGTATAAATATTTAAGATCCTATGGTTGGAGTTGCAGCTCTTCTCAATTTTCTGAAATCCGACCAAAAAGACACAAAAATTTTAATTCTTAAAAATGAAAGGGGGTTGCTTACGAAATTTTAGAACAATAGAGATTTCTGGAACCAAATTGAATTTTTAAGAAGCCACTGATGCAAACACTTTGATGTATTAATATTAAAAATCCCATGGTTGGGGTCGTATCACTCCTCTAATATCTAAAATCCAAACAAAAGGACCGAAAAATTTGAATTCTTAAAAAAGAGGGATGGGAGTTATTGGATCACTGTACGTAAATAGAAAAGTCTGGAGCCAAATTAAATCTTCTAGAGGAGACTGTTGCGAACATTTTTATGAATTAATATTGAAGATCCCATGGTTGGAGTCATAACACTCCTAAATTTTTAAAAATATAATCAAAATGACACAAAATTGATTTTTATAGGGTGTCTGATTAGGACATTTTAGGTGTCAAGAAATGTCTGGCACCAAACTGAATTTGCAGAGATGACTGTGGCGAACATGATGAAAATTTAATATTTAAGATCCTATTGTTGGAATCTGTGCACTTCTCCAATTTTATAAAATCCGAAAAAAATGACACAAAAACTTAAAAGACTTAAAAAAAGGGGGGGGCTGATTAGAAAATTTTAGAACACTAGAGATTTCTCGATTCAAATTGAATCTAATAGAGGACAATGTTGCGAAAATCTTTATGTATTAATATTTAAGATCCCATGGTTAAAGTCGTATCACTCTTCAATTATTTAAAATCCAACTAAAAAGACCGAAGAATTTGTATTCTTTATAGGGGGGGGTGATTAGAACATTTTAGGTGTAAAGAAATGTCTGGAACCAAACTGAATTCTGAAGAAGAGATTATTGCAAACATTTTGAAGTATTAATATTTAAGATCCCATGGTTGTGATCGGTGCACTCCTCAATTTTCTCAAATCAGACCAAAAAGACACAAAAATTTGAATTCTTAAAACAGGTGGGGATGTATTAGGACATTTTTGGCACAAAACTAAAT
>CM057813.1:16476511-16567198 GCA_030067965.1 Latrodectus elegans | reverse complement strand
TGTTAACTGTTAATTGGAATCATTTTCAGTTTAAATGATATTTTATAAAATTTCAATTCAAGTGTAATGCTACAGAAATTTTGCTGCTGTATAAAATTGACTTAAATATTTGTTTCATTCATGCTTAACTCTGATGTACATGAATATTTATGACAACATGACGATAAAATAGTATAAAGAATTTTCCTGTCTACTTGGTTGCTAGGAAATCTGTAATAATTATGACAATAACTAATAAATATTTATTTCTGAAACACGTTCTCAGCACTGTACACTTGGAATATTTCCTAAGCTAATATTATTGTCTTATTACATTATAGAAAAAGACTGGAAAATAAATTCTTTGCATTTTTGCACTTTATAAACCCATTCAAATACTAAAAGTTTTTCTCTAATATTAATAAACTTCCATTTAAAAATATAAAAATCAAAATCTTTTGTTAATGAAATTCTAAGCGTAACACAACAAAAACATAGACACATACCTATCATATTTTACATCCAAGTGTGTATGATGTCAAGACCTTAAATAAATGCTTTGTTGGTTTAATTCATTTTTATAAAAAATGATTTTATTAATATATGTGGTACCAGTGGCTATGATATTTCAATATTAATATTTGTTGTTCCTTTGCAATGAATGTTAATACATATCATAAAGAAATAAGTAAATGTACTTATAAATAACAGTGAATTATGCTTTACTAATTATGCATACATTTTATTTGCCATTAAGCAAGAAGTTAATTGCCTCTTCAATATCGATCACTCCAATTTTTTCCAACTCCTCTCCTTAAAACACCATCTCTCAAATGATCTTGTCCCATGGTTGATCATAAATATCAGAATAGATTTTAATTTACAGAACAAACACTAACAATTGAGGTTGAAATAGTAAAGATTGTTTGTACTCTCATTATTTCAAAATACTGGAATATGCAAGTTAAAGCATCCATGGAATTTAAGATTTAATTTCTTTGAAACATTGAGTTATCTACTTATACATTTTTTTATAATAAAACCATAAATATCCTTAGCCAAAGAGTGCTAGTTTGTAATATTTTTTACTTTTCCAAAGCCAATACACTCAATGTTTAAGCTTTGTATTGACACTCAAATTCTCACTGGGTATTTGCATTGAATTGTTGGTCCTGATATAATTAAACCTTGTTTACAAAAAATAGAGGTTTAATGAATGACAAACTAAACCAGGAATACAAGTATATTAGGAATATACCTGTATTCCTGGTTTAGTTATATTAGAAAAGAGAAATTTTAACAGTCATATCTCATGAATGTACTTTGAGAAGTTTTCTCAATCGTTTACTTTACCAATGAAGAATGTCTACTTATTTTTAATTCTTGAAAGGACATGCTTACAATTTTGAAATATTTATTTTTAAATCAAAAGAGCTTGTTTTTCTTTTGAATTGTTTTCATATGTTTTTTCTCATTGGTATGTTTTCTTTTTTATTCAATAATTTATACATTCAAACATCTTTATAATTTTTTACAGTACAGAATAATAATTTCATTATATTCCTCTAGAATGATTTCTTTCAAATTAAAACAAGTTTTTTATAAATAGGTGTTAAAAATAGGTGTATAAGAATAGGTGTTAAAAAGTAAGTGTAGTTGAATACGTGCAAGACAGAAAATAAAATTTGATAATTATATGGTCCATAAGTCAAGATATCTTAAAGAGAAAAATTATTTTAACTAAGTTCATCATCTTTACAAAAAACATGTTACTTGTTAACACTGGACGTTGAAATTTGTAAAAACATTGATAAATCAGTTATCTGAATTCACATATTTAAATTTTACCTAATGTACTTTGGATAATAATTTAATAGCTTAAAAGTGTGGAACACAAAGAATAATTTATGAAATGTAATATTTTTAAATAGTTGTTTGTATTTCATTTTTTTAGGATGTTACTGGGCATATACTATTTGGTAGTTTAGGAAGATCTGGATGTTTCTCAAAAGGGTAAATTATGAGATCTAGTTTATTTATCTGATAAAATTAGTGATACTATAATTCCATTCTCAAATTTTTATGTAGTCTAATTGAAATTACAATGAGTAAAATAAGACGTAACCTACGTGTTCATTCATTTTATTCAAAACAAAATTTTTCTCAGTTTAAATCTGTATTTTATTGATTTTGAAATTTACAAATTTGAAGGACATGTAATGAAATTTTTTATTTGTAATTAAATTTTATTCTGAGAAGTTTTCATTAATAATTAAGTTTTATGAAGTTTCCTTTTTTTGGGAGCTATATTTCATATTTTTATCAAAATACAATTAAAAGTTAACACTTTTTATTTGCAAAAGAAAATATAAAATGTTTACTGAGTACTGCTTGTTAAATAAATTTATCTAATCTCTTATAAAAAAAATTAATAACATGTTAAATTACATTTCAGAAAATTAAAATATCTAAAAAAAATTTTTAATTTTGATTTTATAAATAATCCTGTTGAGAGAGAACTGCTAATGATATCTTTATCAGCCAAATAATATTAATTAGATATTATAATTTTTCATAGGCATGTCAACCTGCTAAACCTGGAAAAAAATTTAAGACTCGCATAAAAGATCATTGAATCCTGCTGGATATATCTCATGAGAAAACAATAAGTTACATCTCATTAGCTTAATTTTGGGAATCTCCCTGGATTATTGATCCATAAATCAAGATCTATAACAACAACACAAGAATAATTTGCTAAATTATTTTATACCAAAATAGAAGACATTTAAAATATATAAAGAATTTTAAGTCTATAAATACAAAATGGAAAAAATAGTTTCTTTTCGCCAACTTTCATTTTTCCTCAAACATCTACATTTTTTTTTTTTTTTTTTTTTTTAATGTTTTAATTTTTATGGAGGTATTTTGTAAATTAGAGTGATTTAAGTGAATAAATTTCCTAAATGAATAATTTTTAAATTCTAATAAAGATTTGAATTTATGCATACAAATAATTTTACCACATAGATTGCAATAAACTTGTTTAAAAATGTTTCCCTTTTGCTAATAAAGTATTCACAATTTAGATAATAGTGGGAGAGAATATTTTGACACCTATAATGTCTTAATCAACTCCCATTTTAAGAAAAGTGAATTTGGTGTACTTTTGAATGTATTTTAGAAAAAGTGAGTACTGCTTTTTGACACTAACCATGGGATCTTAAATATTAGTATATCAAAATGTTCATAAAAGTCTCCTCTAAAGTATTCAGTTTGGTTCCACAAATTTCTAGTAACAAAAGTCTCTTAATAAACCCCCTCCACTTAAAAAGTCAAATTTTTAAATCTTTACGGTCAAATTTAAGAAAATGAGGAGAGTTGCGACTCCAACCATGGTATCTTAAATATTAATACGCCAAAATGTGAGCATCAGTCTCCAAAACAAGATTCGGCTTGGTGCTTGACATTTCTGGACACCTAAAATGTCCTGATCTCACCCTTATAAAAATAAATTTTGTGTAATTTTGATTGTATTTGAAAAAATTGAGGAGTGTTAACATTTCAACCATGGGGTCTTAAGTACTAATACATCAATATGTTCGCAAATGCATAATCTACCAGAAATATTTTGGTCACAGACATCACTAGTCTCCTAAAATTTCCTATACAACCCCCCTTTTAAAGAATCCAAATTCTTCGGTCTTTTTGGTTGGATTTTAGGTAATTGATAAGGTATAGGCACCTCTAACCATGGGAACTTAATTATTAATACATCAAAATATTCGGAACAATGTCTTCTATAAGACACAATTTGGTTCTAGACGTATCTAGTGTTCTAAAATGTCCTAATCAGCCCCTACACACCTTTTTTAAGAATTCCAATTTTTGTGTCTTTATGATCGGATTTTAGAAATTTGAGGAGTGCACCGACTCCAACCATAGGATCTTAAATATTAATACATGAAAATGTTCGCAACAGTTTCCACTACAAGATTCAGTTTTGCTCCAGACATTTCTAGGCACCTAAAATGACCTAATCACGCCCTCTTTCATTTTTTAACAATTTTTGTGTCTTTTTGGTTAGATTTTTGAAAATAGAGGAATGCTAGAACTTAAACCATGGGATGTTAAATATTAATAAATCAAAATATTTGCAACAGTGTCCTATACAAGAATCAGTTTTGCCCCAGACATCTCTAGTCTCCTGAAATGACCTAATCACCCCCCCTTCTTTAAAGATATTAAAATTTCGGTGTTTTTGATTTGATTTTAAATATTTAAAGAGTGATACGGCTCTAACCATGGTATCTTAAATAATAATACATAATGAATTTTGCAACAGTGTCCTCTATGAGATTCAATTCGATTCCAGACATCTCAAGTGTTCTAAAATGTACTAATCAGCCCCCAACATTTTTTAAAAATTCAAATTATTATGTCTTTTCCGTCGGATTTTAAAAAATCGGAATTGCACCGACTTCAACCATAGGATCTTAAATATTAATACATCATTGTGTTCGCAACAGTCTCCTCTTAAAGATTCAGTTTGGTTCAACACATTTCTGTTCCTCTAAAATGTCCTAATAATCCTCCCCCCTCTTTAAAATATTAACTTGTTTTTTTTTTTTTTAAATCGGATTTTAGGAAATTGAGGAGTGTTATGATTCCAACCATGGGATCTTCAATATTAATACATCAAAATAATCACAACAGTCTACTCTACAAGATTTAGTTTGGCTCCAGACACTTCTAGCCACATAAAATGACCTAATCACGACCCACCTTTTTAAGAATTCAAATTTTTCGGTGTTTTTGTTTGGATTTTAGATATTTGAGGAGTGTTACGACACCAACAATGCGATCTTTAATATTAATACATCAAAATGTTCGCATCAGTGTCCTCTTCCACATTCAATTTGGTTGCAGACATCTCTCTTCGTCTAAAATGTCCTAATCAGCCCCCTTTCTTTTTTAAGATTTCAAATTTTTGTGTTTTTGTTCAGATCTTAGAAAATTGAGAAGAGCGAACACTCCAACCTTAGGATCTTAAATATTAATACATGAAAATGATCGAAAAATCGCCGCTATAAGATTCAATTTGATTCAAGACATTTCTAGGCATCTAAATTGTCCTAATAACCCCCTCTAAAAATTATTAAACTTATGTTTTTTATCGTATTTTAGGAAATTGAGGAGTGTTATGATTTCAACCATGGGATCTTAAATATTAATACATCAAAATGTTTGCAATAGTCTCCTCTTCAGAAATCAGTTAGTTTCCACACATTTCTTTACACCTAAATTGTCCTATTCACCCTCAGCTATGAAAGTGAATTTTGTGTGTTTTTGTTTGTATTTTAGAAAATTGAGGAGTGTTATTACTCCAACCATGCGATCTTAAATATTACTATATCAAAATGTTCATAACCGTCTCCTCTTAAAGATTCAGTTTGGTTCCACAGATTTCTAGTAACTAAAGTCTCATAATCAACCCCTCCTTTAAAATGTAAAATTTTTAAATCTTTTCGGTCAAATATTAGAAAAATGAGGAGTTTTGCGACTCCAACCAACTATCTTAAATATTAATACGTCAAAATGTGCGCAACAGTCTCCTCTGCAATATTCAGTTTGGTGCCAGATATTTCTTATCACCTAAAATGTCTTAATCAACCCCCCTTAAAAATCAATTTTGTGTCTTTTTGATTGTATTTTAAAAAATTGAGGAGTGTTACGACCCCAACCATGCGATCTTTAATTTTAATACATAAAAAAGTTTCGCATTAGTATCCTCTACAAAGTTCAATTTGGTTCCAGACATCTGTAGTGTTCTAAAATGTACTAATCAGCCCACTTTCTTTTTAAAGAATTCAAATTTTTTGTCTTTTTGGTTGGTTTTTAAAAAATTGAGAAGAACTCCAACTCCAACCATAGGATCTTAAATATTAATGCATGAAAATGTTCGCAACAGTTTCCACTACAAGATTCAGTTTGGCTCCAGACATTTCTAGGCACCTAAAATGATCTAATCACGCCCCCTTTCATTTTTTAAGCATTTTTGTGTCTTTTTGGTTAGATTTTTGAAAATTGAGGAATGCTAGAACTTAAACCATGGGATGTTAAATATTAATTTATCAAAATATTTGCAACAGTGTCCTATACAAGAATCAGTTTTGCCCCAGACATCTCTAGTCTCCTGAAATGACCTAATCACCCCCCCCCCTTTAAAGATATTAAAATTTCGGTGTTTTTGATTTGATTTATATATTTAAAGAGTGATACGGCTCTAACCATGGTACCTTAAATAATAATACATAATGAATTTTGCAACAGTGTCCTCTATGAGATTCAATTCGATTCCAGACATCTCAAGTGTTCTAAAATGTACTAATCAGCCCCCAACATTTTTAAAAATTCAAGTTATTATGTCTTTTCCGTCGGATTTTGAAAAATCGGAATTGCACCGACTTCAACCATAGGATCTTAAATATTAATACATCATTGTGTTCGCAACAGTCTCCTCTGCAAGATTTAGTTTGGTGCCAGACATTTCTTCTCACCTAAAATGTTCTAATCAACCCCCCTTAAAAATCAATTTTGTGTATTTTTGATTGTATTTTAAAAAACTGAGGAGTGTTATGATTCAAAGCATGGTATCTTCAATATTAATACATAAAAATGTTCGCAACAGTCTCGTCTAACATTTAGTTTGGCTCCAGACATTTCTAGTCACCTAAAATGACCTAATCACCTCCCCCCCTTTTTTAAGAATTCAAATTTTTCGGTGTTTTTGTTTGGATTTTAGATATTTGAGGAGTGTTACGACACCAACAATGCGATCTTTAATTTTAATACATAAAAAGTTTCGCATTAGTATCCTCTACAAAGTTCAATTTGGTTCCAGACATCTGTAGTGTTCTAAAATGTACTAATCAGCCCACTTTCTTTTTAAAGAATTCAAATTTTTTGTCTTTTTGGTTGGTTTTTAAAAAATTGAGAAGAACTCCAACTCCAACCATAGGATCTTAAATATTAATGCATGAAAATGTTCGAAAAACTCGCCTATACAAGATTCAGTTTGATTCAAGACATTTCTAGGCATCTAAAATGTCCTAATACCCCCCCCTTTATAAAGTATTAAACTTATGTTTTTTATCGTATTTTAGGAAATTAAGGAGTGTCATGATTTCAACCATGGGATCTAAAATATCAATACATCAAAATGTTAAAAATAGTCTCTTCTTCAGAATTCAGTTTGGTTCCAGATATTTCTTGACAACTAAAGTGTCCTAATCACCCCCAGCTATAAAAGTGAATTTTGTGTGTTTTCGTTTGTATTTTAGAAAATTGAGGAGATTTATGACTCCAACCATGGGATCTTAAATATTAGTATATCAAAATGTTCACAAATGTCTCCTCTAAAAGATTCAGTTTGGTTCCACACATTTCTAGTAACTTAAGTCTCATAATCAACCCCCCACCCTTTAAAAAGTCAAATTTTTAAATCATTTCGGTCAAATATAAGAAAAATGAGGAGTGTTGCGACTCAAACCATTTTATCTTAAATATTAATAAGTCAAAATGTGTGCATCAGTCTGCAAAACAAGATTCGGCTTGGTGCTTAACATTTTTGGACACCTAAAATGTCCTGATCTCCCCCTTATAAAAATAAATTTTGTGAAATTTTGATTGTATTTGAAAAAATTGAGGAGTGTTAACATTTCAACCATGGGGTCTTAAGTACTAATATATGAATATGTTCGCAAATGCATCGTCTACCAGAAATATTTTGGTCACAGACATCACTAGTCTCCTAAAATTTCCTATAAAACCCCCCTTTTAAAGAATCCAAATTCTTCGGTCTTTTTGGTTGGATTTTAGGTAATTGATAAGGTATAGGCACCTCTAACCATGGGAACTTAATTATTAATACATCAAAATATTCGGAACAATGTCTTCTATAAGACACAATTTGGTTCTAGACGTATCTAGAGTTCTAAAATGTCCTAATCAGCCCCTACACACCTTTTTTAAGAATTCCAATTTTTGTGTCTTTATGATCGGATTTTAGAAATTTGAGGAGTGCACCGACTCCAACCATAGGATCTTAAATATTAATACATGAAAATGTTCGCAACAGTTTCCACTACAAGATTCAGTTTGGCTCCAGACATTTCTAGGCACCTAAAATGACCTAATCACGCCCTCTTTCATTTTTTAAGCATTTTTGTGTCTTCTTTGTTAGATTTTTGAAAATTGAGGAATGCTAGAACTTAAACCATGGGATGTTAAATATTAATAAATCAAAATATTTGCAACAGTGTCCTATACAAGAATCAGTTTTGCCCCAGACATCTCTAGTCTCCTGAAATGACCTAATCAACCCCCCCCCTTTAAAGATATTAAAATTTCGGTGTTTTTGATTTGATTTTAAATATTTAAAGAGTGATACGGCTCTAACCATGCTATCTTAAATAATAATACATAATGAATTTTGCAACAGTGTCCTCTATGAGATTCAATTCGATTCCAGACATCTCAAGTGTTCTAAAATAATCAAAATGACACAAAATTGATTTTTATAGGGTCTGATTAGGATATTTTAGGTTTCAAGAAATGTCTAGCACCAATCTGAATCTTGTAGAGAAGACTGTTGCGAACATTTATGCGCACTAATATTTAAGATCCCATGGTTGGAAACTTAACACTCTTCAATTGTTTAAAATAATATCAAAAATACTCAAAAAATATTTTTATAAGGGGGGATAAAGACATTTTAGGTGTCAGAAATATCAGTCACCAAACCAAATCTTGTAGAGGAGACTGTTGCAAACATTTTGATGTATTAATATTTAAGATCCCATGGTTGGAGTCTTAACACTCCTCAATTTTTTAAAATACAATCGAAAAGACACAAATTTCATTTTTATAAGTTTTAACAATTAGGAACAATTTAGTTGCAAGAAATGTCCGGCACCAAACTGAATCTTGTAGAGATGACTGTTGCGCACATTTTCACGTATTAATATTTAAGATCCCATAGTTGGAGTCGCAACACTCCTCATTTTTCTAAAATTTGACCGAAAAAATTTAAAAATTTGATTTCTTTAAAGGTGGGGGGTTTGATTAGGAGACTTTAGCTACCTGAAATGTGTGGATCCAAACTTAATCTGTTAGAAGAGCCTTTTATGAACATTTTGATGTTCTAATATTTAAGATCCCATGGTTGGAGTCATAACACTCCTCAATTTTTCCAATATACAATCAAAAAAAAATTCACTTTGATAGTGGGGTTGATCAGGTAATTTTAGGTGTCAAGAAAAGTCTGGAACCAAACTGAATTCTGAAGAGGAGACAAATGCAAACATTTTGATGTACTAATATTTAAGATGCCATGGTGGAATTTATAACACTCCTCTATTTCCTAAAAAAAGATAAAAAACAAAAGTTTAAGACTTTATAGAGGGGGGTTATTAGGACATTTTTCAGGGCTAGAAATGTCTTGAATCAAACTGAATCTTGCAGAGGCGACTTTTTTGAACATTTTCATGTATTAATATTTAAGATCCTATGGTTGGAAAGTTAGCTCTTCTCAATTTTCTAAAATCCAACCAAAAAACACAAAAATTTAAATTCTTAAAAAAGAAACGGGGCTATTTAGGACATTTTAGAAGACATGAGACGTCTGGAACCAAATTGAATCTGGTAGAGGACACTGATGCGAACATTTTGATGTATTAATATTAAAGATCCCCTGGTTGGGGTCGTATCACTCCTCAAAAATCTAAAATTCAACAAAAAATATCAAAAAACTTGAATTTTTAAAAAGGGGAAGGGACGTGATTTGATCATTTGAGGAGACTAGAAATGTCTGGAGCCAAAATAAATCTTCTAGAGGAGACTGTTGCGAACATTTTTATGTATTAATATTTAAGATCCCATGGTTGGAGTCATAACACTCTTCAATGTTTTAAAATATAATAAAAATGACACAAAATTAATTTTTATAGGGGGCTGATTAGGATATTTTAGGTGTCAAGAAATATCTGGCACCAAACTGAATCTTGCAGATGAGACGATGGCGAACATAAAGATGTATTAATATTTAAGATCCTATGGTTGAAGTCGTTGCACTCCCAATCTTCAAAATCCGACCAAAAAGAAACAAAAATTTGAAATTTTAAAAAAGGAGGGGAGGGCTGATTAGGATATTTTAGAACACTAGAGATGTCTCGAATCAAATTGAATCTCTTAGAGGACACTGTTGCGGAAATCTTTATGCATTAATATTTAAGATCCCATGTCGTTATAGTCGTATCACTTTTCAATTATCTAAAATCCAACCAAAAAGATCAAAAAATTTGAATTCCTTAAAAGGGGGGGTGGTAATTAGGACATTTTAAGAGGCTAAAGACGTCTGGGACTAAACTGAATCTTACAAAGGACACTGTTGCAAACATTTTGCTGCATAAATATTTAAGATCCCATGGTTAGATTCGAATCACTCCTCAAATATCTAAAATCCAACCAAAAAGACACAAAAATTTGAATTCTTAAAAAGGGGGGGGGCGTGATTAGGTCATTTTAGGCGACTAGAAATA
The DNA here is from genome assembly GCA_030067965.1 of Latrodectus elegans. Classification (NCBI taxonomy): domain Eukaryota; kingdom Metazoa; phylum Arthropoda; class Arachnida; order Araneae; family Theridiidae; genus Latrodectus; species Latrodectus elegans. The sequence goes on along the minus strand of CM057813.1, from coordinate 16,556,618 downwards.
TCTGGAGCCAAACTTAATCTTATATAGGATGCTGTTGCGAACATTTTGTTATATAAATATTGAAGATCCCATGGTTGGAGTTATAACACTCCTCAACTTTCTAAAATACAATAAAAAACACAAAATTGACTTTTTATAGGGTTGGTGATTCAGTCATTTTAGTTGTCAAGAAATGTCTGGAACCAAACTGAATCTTTTAGAGGAGACGATTGCAAACGTTTTGACGTATTAATATGTAAGATCTCATGTTTGGAATCATAATACTCCTCAATTTCCTATAATCCTATAAAAAATACAAAAATTTAATATTTTAAAGAGGGGGGCTTATAAAGACATTTCAAAGCCTAGAAGTGTCTTGAACCAAACTGAATTCTGTATAGGACACTATCACGAATATCTTGATGAATTAATATTGAATATCCCATGGTTGGAGTCGTAGCACTTCTCAATTTTCTGAAATCCAAACAAAAAGACACAAAAATTTGAATTCATAAAAAAGGGGAGGTGATTAGGATATTTTATGAGACTAGACATTTCTGGAACCAAAGTTAATCTTGTAAAGGAGACTATTGCAAACATTATGATGTATTAATATATATGATCTCATGGTTGGAATCATAACAATTCTCAATTTCCTAAAATCCGATAAAAAAAAAACGTTTAATGCTTTAAGGCGGGGGGGGGCCTAATTAGGACATTTTAGAAGACTAGAAATTTCTTGAACCAAACTGAATGTTGTAGACGAGACTATTGTGAACATTATGAAGTATTAATATTTAATATACCATGGTTGGAGTCGCAGATCTACTCCATTTTCTAAAATCAGACCAAAAAGACATAAAATTTTGAATTCTTAAAAAGGGGTGGGGGCTGATTAGGTCATTTTAGGCGACTAGAAATATCTTGAGCCAATGTTAGTCTTGTATAGGAGGCTGTTGCGAACATTTTGATGTATTAATATTGAAGATCCCATGGTTGGAGTTATAACACTCCTCAACTGTCTAAAATACAATAAAAAACACAAAATTGACTTTTTATAGTGTTGGTGATTCAGTCATTTTAGTTGTCAGGAAATGTCTGTAACCAAACTGAATCTTTTAGAGGAGACGATTGCAAAAGTTTTGACGTATTAATATATAAGATCTCATGGTTCTAATAATAACACTCCTCAATTTCCGAAAATCCGATAAAAAAAATTTAATACTTTAAATAATTGGGTTTTAAGGACATTTCAAAGACTTAAAATGTCTTGAACCAAACTGAATTCTGTATAGGACACTATCACGAATATCTTGATGTATTAATACTGAATATCCCATGGTTGGAGTCGTAGCATTCCTCAATTTTATAAAATCCAAACAAAAAGACACAAAAATTTGAATTCTTAAATAAGTCCGGGATGATTAAGACATTTTATGACCCTAGATATTTCTGGGACCAAAATGAATCATGTAAAGGAGACTATTGCAAACATTTTGATATATTAATATTTAAGATCTCATTTTTGGAATCATAACACTCCTGAATTTCCTGAAATCCGATAAAAGACAAAGGTTTAATGCTTTAAAGAGGGGGGTATATAGGACATTTTACAGGACTAAAAATTTCTTGAACCAAACTGAATCTTGTAGAGGAGAGTATTGTGAACATTTTGAAGTATTAATATTTAATAAACCATAGTTGGAGTCGTAGCTCTTTTCAATTATTGAAAAGTAGTGAATAAAGACTTAAAAGTTTCAATTCTTAAAAAGGGGAATGGGCTGAATAGGACATTTTACGAGACTAGAGGTTTCTCGAAACAAAGTGAATCTTGTAGAAGAGACTATTGCAAACATTTTGATGAATTAATATATAAGATCTCATGGTTGAAATCATATTACTCCTCAATTTCCTAAATTCCGATAAAAAAAATTTAATCCTTTAAGGAGGAGGTGGGGGGGTTTAAAAGTACATTTTAATTGACCAGAAATATCTTGAACAAAACTGAATTTTGTATAGGACTCTATTGCGATCAGTTTGATGCATTAATATTGAATATCCCATGGCTGGAGTCGTAGCACTCTTCAATTTCCTAAAATCATACCAAAAATACACAAAAAATTGTTAAAAAAAATTGTTGAAATTGTTAAAAAAATGGGGGGGGGGCTGATTAGGACATTTTAGAAAACTAGAGATGTGTAGAACAAAACTGAATTTTGTAAAAGAGACTATTGCGAGCATTTTGATGCATTATTATTTAATATCCCTTGGATGGTGTCGTAGCACACCTCAATATTCTAAAGTAAGAACAAAAGACACAAAAATTTGAATCCTTAAAAAAAGGGGGGGGGTTGATTAGGACATTTTATGAGACTAGAGATTTCTGGAACAAAAGTGAATATTGTAAAGGAGACTATTGCAAACATTTTGATGTATTAATATATAAGATTACGTTTTTTTAAATCATAAAACTCCTCAATTACCTAAAATCCACTAAAAAACAAAAGTTTAATGCTTTAAAAAGGGCGTGTCGTAATTAAAACATTTTAAGCGTCAAGAAATGCTGGAACTAAAATGAATCTTGTAGAGGAGACTATTACAAACATGTTTATGTATTATTATATAAGATCACAACGTTGGAATCAAAACACTCCTCAATTTCCTAACATCCATTAAAAAATGAAAAATTTAATACTTCATAGAGGTAGGGGGGACATAAGGACATTTCAAATGAACAGAAATTTCTTGAAAGAAACTGAGTTTTGTAAAGGACACTGTTGCGAACGTTTAGATGTATTAATATTTAAAATCCTATGGTTGGAGTCGTAGCACTCCTTAATTTTCTAAAATCAGACCAAAAAGACACAAAAATTTGAATTCTTAAAAATGTGGGGGGGGGAGGCTGATTTGGACATTATAGAAAGCCAGAGATGTGTAGAACTAAACTGAATCTTTTAGAGGAGACTATTCCGAACATTTTGATGTAATAATGTTTAATATCCTATGGTTGGAGTCATAACACTCCTCAACTTACTAAAATACAATAAAAAAACCCAAAATTGACTTTTTATTGGCATTTTGATTAACACATTTTAGGTGTCCCGAAATGTCTGGAACAAAACTGAATCATTTAGAGGAGACTATTGCAAACGTTTTGATGTATTAATATATAAGATCTCATGGTTGGAATCATAACACTCCTCAATTTTATAAAATCCGATATAAAAAACAAAAATTTAATACTTTAAAGAGGGAGGGGGGGTTATAAGGACATTTTCTTTGACTAGAAATGTCTTGAACCAAACTGAGTTTTTTATAGGACTATATCGCGAATATTTTAAAGTATTAATATTTAATATACCATGGTTGGAGTCGTAGCTCTACTCAATTTTCTAAAATCAGACCAAAAAGACTTTAAATTTGAATTCTTAAAAAGGGGGAGGTCTGAATAGGACATTTTAGGAGACTAGAGATTTTTCGAACCAAAGTGAATCTTGTAGAAGAGACTATTGTAAACATTTTGATGTATTAATATTTAAGATTTCATTTTTGGAATCATAACACTCTTCAATTTCCGGAAATACGATAAAAAATTTTAATGCTAAAAAGAGGGGGTTATATTGGACATTTTAGAAAACTAGAAATTTCTTGAACCAAACTGAATCTTGTAGAAGAGACTATTGCAAACATTTTTATTTATTAATATATAAGATCCCATGGTTGGAATCATAACAATTCGCAATTTCCTAAAATATGATAAAAAACAAACTTTTAATCCTTTAAAGCGGGCGGGGGGAGGTAATTAGGACATTTTAGAAGCCTAGAAATTTCTTGAGGCAAACTGATTCTTGTAGAGGAGACTATTGTGAACATTTTGAAGTATTAATATTTAATATACCATAGTTGGAGTCGTAGCTCTACTCAGTTATCTAAAATCATACCTAAAAGGCTTAAAATTTGAATTCTTGAAAAAGGTATAGGACTGATTAGTATATTTTAGAAGACAAGAGGTGTGAGGAACCAAATTGAATCTTGTAGAGGAGACGGATGCAAACATTCTGATGTATTAATATTTAAGATCCCATGGTTGGAGTCGCATCACTCATCAATTTTCTAAAATCAGACCAAAAAGACACAAAAATTTGAATTCTTAAAAAAAGGGGGTTGATTATTAAGACATTTTATGAGACTAGAGATTTCTGGAACCAAAATGAATTTTGTAAAGGAAACTATTGCAAACATTTTGATATATTAATATTTAAGATCTCATTTTTGGAATCATAACACTCCTCAATTTCCTAAATTCCGATAAAAAAAACAAAAATTTAATACTTTAAGGAAGAGGTGGGGGGGTTGAAAAGGACATTTTAATTGACCAGAAATATCTTGAACAAAACTGAATTTTGTATAGGATTCTATTGCGAACAGTTTGATGTATTAATATTGAATATCCCATTGTTGGAGTCGTTTCACTGCACAATGTTCTAATATCAGGCCAAAAAAACACAAAAATTTGAATTCCTAAAAATGTGGGAGGGGGAGATTAGGACATTTTAGAAAACTAAAGATGTGTGGAACTAAAAAGAATCTTGTAGAGGAGACTATTGCAAACATTTTGATGTATTAATATATAAGATCTCATGGTTGGAATCGTAACAATTCTCAATTTCCTAAAGTCTTTTAAAAAAAACAAAAGTTTAATGCTTTAAAGGGGGGGAGGGATAATTAGGACATTTTAGAAGACAAGAAATGCCTTGAACCAAAATGAATCTTGTAGAGGAGACTCTTGTGAAAATTTTGAAGTATTAATATATAATATACCATGGTTGGAGTCGTAGCTCTACTGAATTTTCTAAAATCAGACCAAAAAGACTTAAAATTTTGAATTCTTAAAAACGGGGGGGGGGGAGTGGCTGAATAGGACATTTTAGAAGACTAGAGATTTCTCGAACCAAAGTAAATCTTGTAGAGGAGACTATTGCAAGCATTTTGATGTATTAATATTTAAGATCCCATGGTGGAAATCATAACACTCCTCTATTTCCTAAAGTACGATAAAAAACAAAAGTTTAATACTTTATAGAGGGGGGTTATTAGGACATTTTTGAGGGCTAGAAATGTCTTGAATCAAACTGTTGCAGAGGCGACTTTTCTGAAAATTTTCATGAATTAATATTTAAGATCCTATGGTTGGAATGTTACTTTTCTCAATTTTCTAAAATCCGACCAAAAAACACAAAAATTTGAATTCTTTAAAAAGAAACGGGGTGAATTAGGACATTTTTGAAGACTAGAGACGTCTGGAACCAAATTGAATCTGTTAAAGGAACACTGATGCCAATATTTTGATGTATTAATATTAAAGATGGCATGGTTGGGGTCGTATCACTACTCAAATATCTAAATTCCAACCAAAAAGACCAAAAAATTTGAATTCTTAAAATATGGTAATGGGAGTGATTTGATCGACTTAGGTTAATAGAAATGTCTGGAGCCAAATTAAATTTTCTAGAGGAGACTGTTGCGAACATTTTTGTGATTTAATATTGAAGATCCCATGGTTGGAGTCATAACAATCCTAAATTTTTTTATACATAATCAAAATAACATAAAATTTATTTTTATTGGGTGTCTGATTAGGACATTTTAGGTGTCAAGAAATGTCTGGCACCAAACTGAATTTGCAGAGGAAACTGTGGCGAACATGATGATGTAATAATATTTAAGATCCTATGGTTGGAGTCGTTGCCATTCCAGTTTTCAAAAATCCGACCAAAAAGGCACAAAAATGTGAATTCTTAAAAAAGGGGTGCGAGATTAGGTTATTTTAGGTGGCTAGAAATGCCTGGAGCCAAAATGAATCTTGCGGAGGAGACTGTGGCGAACATTTTGATGTAATTATATTTAGGATCCTATGGTTGGAGTAGGTGCACTCCTCAATTTTTTTAAAAATATGATCAAAAAGACATAAAAATTTGAATTCTTAAAAAGGGGGGGTGGCGTGATTAGGTCATTTTAGGTGACTAGAAATGTCTGGAGCCAAACTAAATAATGTAGAGGGTACTGTTGCAAACACTTTGATGAATTAATATTTAAGATCCCATGATTGGAGTCGTATCACTCATCAATTTTCTAAAATGAGCCCAAAAATACACAAAAATTTGAATTCTTAAATAAGGGGGGGGGATGATTAGATAATTTTATGAGACTAGATATTTCTGGAACCAAAGTGAATATTATAAAGTAGACATTTGCAAACCTTTTGCTGTATTAATATTTAAGATCTCATTTTTGGAATCATAAAACTCCTCAATTTCCTAAAATCCGATAAAAAACAAAAGTTTAATGCTTTAAAGAGGGTGTGTTATGAGTAAAACAATTTAGTTGTCAAGAAATATCTGGAACCAAATTGAATCTTGTAGAGGAGACTATGGCAATCATGTTTATGTATTATTATATAAGATCTCAAATTTCGAATCATAACACTCCTAAATTTCCTAAAATCTGATAAAAAATAAAAAATAAATACTTTAAAGAGGTATGGGGGGTTTACAAGGACATTTCAAATGACCAGAAATTTCTTGAAAGAAACTGAATTTTATAGAGGACACTATTGAGAAAGTTTTGATGTATTAATATTTAATATCCTATGGTTGGAGTCGTACCACTCTTCAATTTTCTAAAATCATACCAAAAATACACAAAAAATTAAATTCTTAAAAAAATGGGGGGGGGGCTGATTTGGACATTTTAGAAAATCAGAGATGTGTAGAACTAAACTGAATCTTGTAAAAGAGACTATTTTGAACATTTTGAAATATTAATATTTAATATACCATGGTTGTAGTCATAGTTCTACTCAATTTTTAAAATCAGACCAAAAAGTCTAAAAATTTTAAATTCTTAAAAAAAAGGGGGGGAGGCTGATTAGGACATTTTAGGAGACTAGAGATTTCTCGATCCAAAGTGAATCTTATAAAGGAGACTATTGCAAGCATTTTGATGTATTAAAATTTAAGATCTCATTTTTGGAATCATAACACTCCTCAATTCCGTGAAATCCGATAAAAAACAAAGGTTTAATGCTATAAAGAGGGGGGTATATAGGACATTTTAGAAAACTAGAAATTTCTTGAACCTGTGGTGAAACACTTCTGCTCGGAAGTTGGCATCAGCAGCTAGAAAACTTTTTCTACCTGAACATTGGCAACACCAACCTCCATAGAATAGCGCACGAGGAACAGGAAAGGAGAATTCACGTTTTTTTTCCCTTAGAGATTTTGTACTCATAATGTTTTTAGTCATTTTCTTAAAATTCGATAATTAAAATTTAGTTAAGTTTTAATATATGGTGTGCATTCTTATTTATTCATAAAAGGATTAATGAGCACACTATATCTGGTGACCATAATTTGAATACGCATACTTCGACGCGAATTCCTTTGGATCAATATCTACAGTTCTATGAGAATAAGTAATGTCAGTGCTGATTTGTACTCATCCATAACTTCTAGGATGCAGGTAGGATCTTTTTATAATTTTCTTAAACGTAACGTTATGCGCTTTTTGGTTATTTACTGGGGTCAGTTTCTTGGGAAAATTGTGTATATTTTAACGCAAAGTTTTTTCACTTAAATAATTTGTACATATTTTTCTCCCATGAGCTACATTCTGTTAACTACTCCACAATTTTATCAATCCTTTCGTATCATGCTGAGTTTTATTATTTGATTTACTATATTGTATTATATAAATATTCATTACTTCTTTTATATTTCATAACCAATATTTTTGTGTTTATTGCATTTTTTCATTTATATATCTTGATATTCGAAACTATACTCATTTCCCTATTATTGATTCGTATACTTTGTAATTATTTTTCTGCTAAATTTTGACCATGCCTTTATCTGATGATTCTTCCGTTGCTCAAAATTCTCCCTCCGAAGACACATCTTCGCAGGTTGCACACGTTTCGGTAAAAATACCACCTTTCTGGAAAACTAACCCTTCCCTGTGGTTTATTAGGTTGCAATCACAGTTTTTCCTAGCGAATATAACTTCCGATCTAACAAAATTCAATCATGTTGTCTCCTGCTTAGATCTCGATATACTAAATTTGGTACACGACATTTTAGAAAAACCACCTACTACCGAAAAATACGATGCCTTAAAAAAACGTCTCATTTCTGTTCATTCCGAAAGTGAAGCATCTAGAATTCGAACGTTATTGCAGGGAATAGAACTCGGTGACCAAAGACCCTCACAATTACTACATCGCATGCGTTCGTTAGCTGGAGATACCGTAGGTGAAGCACTTTTACGCTCATTATGGCTCACAAGACTGCCATATAACACGCAGACTATTTTAGCCGCTTTCAGTGAGGATGATTTGAATAAAATAGCCGCAGTTGCTGACAAAATAAGCGATTTAGCTATCCCTTCGTATGTACATTCTATCACCCCTAACTCTCATGATTCTGTCACGGCTCGCTTGGAACTCCAGGTAGCGCAGTTAACTCAACAAGTTAGCGAATTAAGCACCGCTCTGGAACGCAGTTCCCGTAGCCCTAGGCGTAATTTCCGCCGATCATTTCAACGCAGCAGATCTCGCAATAGTTCCCGCTCTCGCACTAACTTCAATCACTACAAGGAACGTACGAATGAACTCTGTTTTTATCATGTCAATTTCGGTGATCAAGCGCGAAAGTGCCAAGCTCCATGTTCTTTTCATCAATCGGGAAACTAAACGGGCGATCGCTCACTGGCCAATCTAGCGACCGCCAAGTGAATCGTATCCTGCTGGCCGACCCGTTTTCAACATTAAAATTTCTAATTGATACAGGAGCCGACATATCTGTTTTGCCTAAAAAATATGCTCCAAAAACCACACCCTCTGAAAATTTAGCTTTATATGCAGCAAATGTCACTAAAATTTCTACTTTTGGCAACAAACGCCTAATTATTGATCTAAATCTCCGCCGAAAATTTTCGTGCTTATTCGTAATTGCTGACGTAAGCCAACCAATTATAGGTGTTGATTTTCTTAAACATTTTGAGTTACTTGTCGATGTCAAAAATAACCGCCTGATCGACTCTCGGACGTCTCTCTCGTCAAACGGCATATCTTTTAAAAAATTTTCCCTAGATTCCAACATATCCGTACTTATCGGCGATTCCAAATTTGAAAAATTACTCGGTGAGTATCCTGAGCTTACAAACCCCTCTTTAGTAACAAATGAACTTAAAAGTTTTGAAATTTTCCATCACATTGAAACTAAGGGACCCCCTGTATTTTCCAGACCTCGCCGTTTGGCCCCAGACGTACTCAAAGCAGCACGTTTAGAGTTCGAATACCTAATGTCTCAAGGAATTATTCGACCTTCCAAAAGCCCTTGGGCCAGTCTCCTCCACATGGTCCGCAAATCTAACGGTGATTGGCGCCCTTGTGGCGACTATCGTCGCTTGAACTCTGTGACAACTCCTGACAGGTATCCTGTACCCCATATTCAGGATTGTACACAGGTTTTCTTTGGCAAAAATATTTTTTCTACCCTCGATCTGGCAAGAGCGTATCACCAGATTCCCGTCAATCCTGAGGACGTACCGAAAACTGCTGTAACCACCCCATTCGGTTTGTTCGAATACCTTAAAATGCCATTTGGACTTCGTAACGCCGGTCAAACTTTCCAAAGATTTATACATCAAGTGCTTTATGGATTGGATTTTTGCGTCCCCTATTTCGATGATCTTTTTATAGCATCGGCAACCGAAGATGAACATGTTAAACACCTTCGCACCATTTTTGATAAACTCCGCGAATACGGATTAAAATTGAACCCCTCTAAATGTGTGCTTGGAAAAACTTCAGTAACATTTCTTGGTTGCTTAATAACACCCACTGGCGTAAGCCCTCTTCCCGAAAAGACCGCAGTAATTTCTAACTTCCCTAAGCCTGAAACACTGTCTGACCTTAAAAGATTTTTAGCTATGTTAAATTTTTATCGTCGTTTCTTGCCTAAGGCCGCAGCTACTCAAGCCCCACTTCATTCACTTCTAAAAAACTCTAAAAAGAATGACAAACGACCTGTTCTTTGGACAGAGGAAACAACTGCCGCGTTTGAAAAATGCAAAAGCGATTTAAAGAAATCAGTCACCCTTGGTTTCCATTCCCCTGATCAGAAGCTATCATTAATGGTAGATGCTTCCGATATCGCCATAGGAGCAGTATTACACTCCCAAAGTGCCAATGGCTTACAGCCTTTAGCTTTTTACTCCAAGAAACTGACGCCAGCTGAAACCAAATACAGCACATATGATAGAGAATTATTGGCTATCTATTCTGCTGTAAAACATTTTCAGCACAACCTTGAGGGTCAAACCTTTTCTATATTTACTGATCATCGTCCACTTACATTTTTGTTTAAGAAAAATTCTAATTCTGCATCTCCTAGACAAATTCGACATATGAAATTTATTGCTCAATTCAGCACTGACATTCAACACGTCTCTGGATCCAACAACCCAGTTGCCGACGCCTTATCAAGGATTTTCGCCATTAATAGTAACGACGCCATCGATTTCGCACGTTTGGCTGAAATCCAGGAAAATGATGCAGAACTAACTCAATTACTATCAACTTCGGGTAGTTCCTTAAAGCTACAGAAGATGGAACTGTCCCCAGGACTTAAATTATTTTGCGATGTAACCAACGATCGAATCCGCCCTTTTGTTCCTTCCCCACTTCGAAAAATTCTGTTTGACTCCCTCCATGGACTTTCTCACCCAGGAGTACGAGCAACTAAAAGACTGATTCTCTCTCGTTTCGTCTGGCCTTCAATTTCAAAAGACTGTGTTGCATGGACTCGCGCGTGCATTGATTGCCAGAAATCAAAAGTTTCCAGACACAATCATAGCCCTTTGCAAGCCTTTTCTGTCCCCTCACAACGCTTTCAACATGTGCACCTGGACATTGTCGGACCTTTACCCCCATCGGAAGGATATTCTTATCTTTTAACAATGATGGACAGATTCTCTCGCTGGCCGGAAGCAATTCCGATACGTGACATTTCCGCAGAAACCATCGCCCGAACTTTTGTTACCAATCGGATAGCAAGATTCGGAATACCTACCACCATAACAACTGATCAAGATCGTCAGTTCCAGTCGAACTTATTCACGAATCTCAACAAAATCCTTGGCATTCATCGAATTCGCACAACTCCATACAACCCTGCCGGGAACGGATTAATTGAGAGGTTTCACCGATCATTAAAACAATCATTAATGTGTCACAATGACGTCCAGTGGACATCAAGCCTGCCCATTACATTGCTAGGACTTCGATCAGCCTACAAGGAAGACCTTGGTGGTATATGTGCCGAGATGCTTTACGGTACAACAATACGGCTGCCTGCAGATTTCTTTCAGGCCACAAGTGTCTCTACTTCCCTGGATCCGGCTTCCTTCTTACAAAAGTTGTGCGAGTCCATGAGAAATGTTGCACCAGTGCCCACTTCAGCTCATATCAACCCCAAATGTTTCGTGCACCCAGCTTTAGATTCGTGCACTCATGTGTTTGTGAGGCAGGATGTAGTAAAACCTCCATTGACTCGTCCGTATGATGGTCCTTATCAAGTGCTTAAACGGCTTAATAAAACTTACAATCTCCTCATTAAAGGAAAAGAATCTGTCATCAATGTCGACCGACTAAAACCAGCATTTTTAATGTCTGAAACCTCTGATTCTTTAGTTCCTGTTCCCATTGCTACCCAAGCTTCACCGAACTCTCCGAAACCTATGCCTGGTCAAGTGATTCAAGACTCTGCTGTAAACGAAGATCTCCCTGTGCAAACTACGCGATCCGGCAGAAGAGTCCGTTTCAACCCGTGATATCTCTAAGTCCTCGTGCCTTAGGCACTTGGGGGGGGAGTAATGTGGTGAAACACTTCTGCTCGGAAGTTGGCATCAGCAGCTAGAAAACTTTTTCTACCTGAACATTGGCAACACCAACCTCCATAGAATAGCGCACGAGGAACAGGAAAGGAGAATTCACGTTTTTTTTCCCTTAGAGATTTTGTACTCATAATGTTTTTAGGCATTTTCTTAAAATTCGATAATTAAAATTTAGTTAAGTTTTAATATATGGTGTGCATTCTTATTTATTCAATCTGAATCTTGAAGAGGACACTATTGCGAACATTTTGTAGTATTAATATTTAATATACCATGGTTGGAGTCGAAGCTCTACTCAATTTTCTAAAATCAGTTTAAAAATTCTTAAAATTTTGAAGTCAATAAAAGGGGGGGGGCTGAATAGGATATTTTAAGAGACTAGAGATGTCTCGAACCAAAGTGAATCTTGTAGAGGAGACTATTGCAAACAGTTTGATGTATTAATATAAAAGATCTCATGGTTGGAATCATAACAATTCTAAATTTCCTAAAATCCGTTAAAAAATTAAAGTTTAATGCTTTAAATGGGGGGGGGGAGAAATTAGGACAATTTAGAAGACTAGAAATGTCTTGAACAAAACTGAATCTTGTAGAGGAGACTATTGTGAACATTTTGAAATATTAATATTTAATATACCATGGTTGGAATCATAACACTCCTCAATTGCCTAAAATCCGATAAAAAAAAACAAAAATTTAATACTTTAAGTAGGAGGGGGTTTAAAAGGACATTTTATTTGCCTAGAAATATCTTGAACCAAACTGAATTTTGTATAGGACACTATTGCGAACACTTTGATGTATTAATATTGAATATCCCATGGTTGGAGTCGTAGCACTGCTCAATTTTCTAATATCAAGCCAAAAAGACACAAAAATTTGAATTCTTAAAAATGTGGGAGGGGGGAGATTAGGACATTTTAGAAAACTAAAGATGTGTGGAACTAAGCAGAATCTTGTAGACGAGACTATTGCAAACATTTTGATGTATTAATATATAAGATCTCATGGTTGGAATCATAACACTCCTGAATTTCCTAAAATCCGATAATAAAAAATTAATACTTTAAAGAGAGGGGGTTTATAAGGACATTTTAATTGACCAGAAATATTTATGATCCAAAGTAAATTTTGTTTAGGACACTATTGCGAACAGTTTTATGTATAAATATGCAATATCCCATGGTTTGAGTCATACCACTCCTATATTTTCTAAAATCCAAACAAAAAGACACAAAAATTTGAATTCTTAAATAAGGCCAGGATGATTAAGAGATTTTATGAGACTAGAGATTTCTGGTACCAAAATGAATCTTGTACCGGAGACTATTGCAAATATTTGATGTATTAATATTTAAGATCTCATTTTTGAATCATAACACTCCTCAATTTCCTAAAATCCGATAAAAAAAACAAAAATTTAATAATTTAAGGAGGAAGAAGGGGGTTTAAAAGGACATTTTAATTGACCAGAAATATCTTGAACCAAACTGAATTTTGTATAGGACACTATTGCGAACAATTTGATGTATTAATATTGAATATCCTATGGTTGGAGTCGTAGCACTGCTCAATTTTCTAATATCAAACCAAAAAGACGCAAAAATTTGAATTCTTAAAAATGTGGAGAGGGGGGTTGATTAGGACAATTTAAAAAACTAAAGTTGTGTGGAACTAAACAGATTCTTGTAGAGAAGATTATTCCAAACTTTTGATGTATTAATATATAAGGTCTCATGGTTGGAATCATAACAATTCTCAATTTCCTTAAGTCTTATAAAAAAAACAAAAGTTTAATGATTTAAAGAGGGGTTGGGGTAATTAGGACATTTTAGAAGACTAGAAATGCCTTGAACCAAACTGAATCTTGTAGAGGAGACTATTGATCAAATTTTGAAGTATTAATATTTAATATACCAGTCGTAGCTCTACTCAATTTTCTAAAATACAATAAAAAAACACAAAATTGACTTTTTATAGGGTTGGTGATAAAGACGTTTTAGGTGTCAAGAAATGTCTGGAACCAAACTGAATATTTTAGAAGAGACTATTGCAAACATTTTGATGCATTAATATTTAAGATCCCATGGTTGGAGTCGTATCACTCATCAATTTTCTAAAATCAGGCCAAAAATACACAAAAATTTGAATTCTTAAATAAGGGGGGGATGATTAGATAATTTTATGAGACTAGAGATTTCTGGAACCAAAGTGAATATTATAAAGGAGACTATTGCAAACATTTTGATGTATTAATGTTTAAGATCTTATTTTTTTGGAATCATAAAACTCCTCAATTTCCTAAAATCCGATAATAAAAAATTAATACATGAAAGAGGGTAGGGGGCTTATATGGACATTTTAATTGACCAAAAATATTTATGATCCAAACTAACTTTTGTATAGGACACTATTGCGAACAGTTTGAAATATAAATATTCAATATCCCATGGTTTGAGTCGTAGCACTGCTCAATTTTCTAAAATCAGACCAAATAGACACAAAAATTTGAATTCCTAAAAAAAGGGGGGGATGATTAGGACATTTTATGAGACTAGAGATTTCTGGAACCAAAGTGAATCTTGTATAGGAGACTATTGCAAACATTTTAATGTATTAATATATAAGATCTCATGGTTGGAGTCATAACAATTCTCATTTTCCTAAAATCCGTTAAAAAATAAAATTTTAATGCTTTAAAGGGGGGGAGTCATAACACTCCACAACTTTTTAAATACAATAAAAAAACCCAAAATTGTCTTTTTATTGGCATGGTGATTAAGACATTTTAGGTGTCAAGAAATGTCTGGAACAAAACTGAATCTTTTAAAGGAGACTTTTGCAAACGTTTTGATGTATTAATATATAAGATCTCATGGTTGGAATCATAACACTCCTCAATTTTATAAAATCCGATATAAAAAACAAAAATTTAATACTTTAAAGATGGCGGGGGGGGTTATAAGAACATTTTAATTGACTAGAAATGTCTTGATCCAAAGTGAGTTTTGTATAGGACATTATTGCGAACACTTTGATGTATTAATATTGAATATTCCATGGTTGTAGTCGTAGTACTGCTCAATTTTCTAATATCAGACCAAAAAGACATAAAATTTTAAATTCTTAGAAAGGCAGAAAAGTTTGAACTCTTAAAAACGGGGGGTGGTTGATTAGGACATTTTAGAAAGAAGAGATGCGTGGAGCAGAATTGAATCTTGTAGAGGAGTCTGTTGCGAACATTTTGATGTACTAATATTTAAGATCCCATGATTGCAGTCATAACACTCCACAATTTTCTAAAATACAATAAAAAAAGACACAAAATTTAATTTTATTGACGGGGGGGGTGATTACGCCATTTTATGTATCAAGAAATGTCTGGAACATAACTAAATCCTGTAGAGGACACTATTGCAAACATATTGATGTATTAATATTTAAGATCCCAGGGTTGGAATCATAACACTCCTCAATTTCCTTTAATTCGATTAAAGAACAAAATTTTAACACTTTAAAGAAAGGGGGGTTATTAGGACATTTTAGAGGGGTAGAAACGTCTTGAATCAAATTGAATCTTGTAGAGGAGACTGTTGCGAACATTTTGATGTATTAATATTTAAGATCTTGTGGTTAGAGTCGGAGCAATCCTCAATTTTGTAAAATCTGACCAAAAAGACACAAAAATTTGAATTCTTAAAAAAAAGGGGAGTCTGATTAGGATATTTTAAAAGTCTAGAGATGTCTGGAACCAAATTGAATCTTATAGAGGAGACTGTTGCGAACATTTTGATGTATAAATATTTAAGATTCTATGGTTAGAGTCGGTGCATTCCGCTATTTTCAAAAATCCCACCTAAATGACACGAAAATTTTAATTCTTAAAAACGGGTGGGATGCTGATTAGGACATTTTAGGTGTATAGAGATGTCTGGGAGCAAAGTGAATATTGTAGACGAGACTGTTAAGAACATTTTGATGTATTAATATTTAAGATCCCATGGTTGGAGTCATAGCACTCATCAATTTTTTAAAATTCGAACAAAAAGATTAAAAAATTTCATTTCTTTAAAAGGAGGGGGTTGATGATAAAACATTTTAGGTGGCTAGAAATGTCTGGAACCAAATTGATTCATGGAGTCGAAATTTGAGGATGACTTCTGTGAATCAGCAAATTATATGTCTCGAACAACCTATTATGAAGTCTCCTCAACCAAATATTAAATATGCAGAACCTAACATTGATGTAAATTAAGCCAGGAAGAAAAAGTAAAAAACATTCATAATTTTTTTAAAAAATATATGCTTTTACTACGAGCGCACTGTTTTTTATTTTTAATAACTGTTCTGGTTTTTCGTTTTATTTAATGTTCAATTTAATTTCTTGCTGACCACCCTGTCTAGTGGTCAGAGTGCCTGACTGCGGATAGGGAGGTCCTGGGTTTGAATCCCGGTTCGGGCATGGATGTACTTTTTCTATCTATCCTCTCTTTGTCCTTTCTTTGCATGAATGAGGTGTGAATGTTAGCCTACCCTATGAAGGGGCCTCTATATCATGTGTGTACTGAAGCAGTCGGACTCCACACCAAATATGGTTCAGCATGGGAAAGTGGAGCAGCGAACGCCATATTGTCAGGCTAAACTGGCACAAGACTAAAAAAATTTAATTTCTTGAAATGCAAGATACGTTCTATCTAAGCGCCCGTATGTAAAATTTCTGTTAATTCAATCTTCCGATGTCCTAGCAATTCAAGAAACGTTTCTTTAAAAATCAGACTGATTTCAAATTTGTAATAAAACAATAATTAGATTAGATAGGCTAAATGTTTGTTGTGTAGGACTTCTTTTTGCTGTTGATAAATATCTACCTGTGCAAGTTTTAAATATATCCCGCTCAAAAGATAACGGTACAGAAATATTAGCTATAAAAATTACTATATCCAAATCATCTCTTACTTTAGTAAACGTATACGTCCCACACGGTAAATGTTCAAGTTCTTTGTTCCATATCAACTTATCAAGTATTCATCCTCACTTCATAATAATTGGAGACTTTAATATACGAAGTTCGGCGCTTGATATTTAATCAAACTCTTCCGTATCTTCAGAATTCCTCGATTGGATATTGGATAGCAACATTTGTCTTTTAAATACCTCTCAGCCTACTCATTTTGGACTCCACCATAAACCATCCCTTATCGATTATAACTTTGTATCCCCTGATATTTTTCCTTTTGTACTTTCTCAGTCAGTTCAGATAGTTATGGTAGTGACCATGTCCCTGTTCAAACAAGTGTCAAAATCTACAATAACGATTATTCGAAATGTACTTCCCGCAATAGAGTTCTAAGGACTGGCTTCTTCAATTCAATGAACACTCAAACTGCTAATAACGGACTAGTTTTTGTAGATCAATTCCAAATTTTATGCATAAACTATCTTGATAAATTCAGGAAAATACAAATCTTTCCGATAAAGCCATATCCTCCGTGGTGGACATCGAAATGTTGTTATATTTAGGGTCAAAAAAGAAAACTAGAGGAAAGCGAAAAGTTCTCTTAATCAGACTCTGTGTATACAGTACAAACGAATTTCTGCAAAACTTCATCAGCTTCTTCTAACCCGCTCCAGAAAATTCTGGGATAAAACTATAACAAATGCTGGTATATCTAAGGGCATTTATTCTATTCTTAAAATACTTAAAAATAGATTTACTGATTCACCAACTCGTCATCTAATAATTTCTAGAGAAATTTCAATTATTTCGGACCCTGTTGTTCATGCTAACTTATTTGCCAAATTTTATTCTTGTCAATCTGAAACTGAAGTACTACCTCTCGATTTAAGTTTAAACTTTGATTTAGAATATAACTCCGCATTCTCCCTCACAGAGCTCCAATTGGCGGTTTCTAAATGTAAAAATACTTAAGATGGTCCTGATTTAAAACCAGCTAAAATTTTGAAGGGTCTGTCAAACATAGCATTACGATCCCTTTTGTCACTCATAAATAACTCTTGGTTAAGGTATTGTTAACTCGTCTTGGAAAAAATTCATCATAATTCCTATAATAAAACCTGGGAAACATACTACTTTAGAATGTTCTTACCTCCCAATATCTCTTACAAGTGTTCTATGTGAGGTCATGGAACGCATGATATTAAAAATCGTTTAATAAATCATATTTCCCTTTTCCAAATATTTTCATCCAAATCATCATGGATATATGCCTCATAGAAGTTGCGATAGTGTTCTTTCTATGCTTCATCATCATATTGCTTTACTCTCTCAGAGAAAATATATGTAGACATATCTCCAGACATATATATATAGACATATCTCAAGCTTACGATTCAGTGTGGCCATACGGTCTTATTTAAAAGATCCTTCAATTTCATATCAGAGGAAATGCTGCTCATTGGATATTGGATTCTTTATCAGATAGAAGTTTTAAAGTGAAATGGTGTAGAACTTTTATCTCAACTCACTTTCTCTAATAGAGGTGTTACTCAAGGCAGTGTTCTTTCTCCATTTCTTTTCATGATTTATGTCAGATATTTACGAAGTTCTCTCTCCTAACATTAAGTGTTTTATTTATGCTGATGACATCATTATTTTAGCTGCTCATTCATCACAAGAAAGTCTACAGCAAAAAATGCGGACTTCAATCATAAAACTTGAACAATGGTGCGAAGAATGGAAACTAAAAATTGATTCCTCAAAATGTTCAGTCATTGATTTCTCTTCCAAAAAATCTGTAAATTTTGAATTATCAACCAATTACCAACAAAACCAATTATCAACCAATCTGTTGGTCTAAGCACATTAAAATTCTGGGCCTCTATTTTACTAATAACTTAACCTTCAAGTATAATTTTCAAATGAAAAAAAATCCATCCAGAAGAAAATTAATGTTTAAAAAGCGATTGCTGGTATGAGGAGAGAGCAAAAATTAATCACTTACTTCAAATTGTTAAGTCCTTCATTACAACTAGCCTCGATTATGGATGTCATGTATTTACATCTGCGAGCTTATCAGACCGAAAAATCTTGGATCCGATAAATCACTCAGTTCTTAGAATTGCTACAGGTTTTCCTCGATGAACACAAATTCCACTTCTTCTGAAAGAAGCAGGGGTCTTACCTCTTTCTGAAAGGCAAAAACTTTCTCTCAACAAGGATGTACATTAGAAAACTTTGCACTTTCTACTAGGTCTCCATGTGGTAGTTTGTCGGAATCAATGCCATACAGCCATATCTCTGGCGTTCTTCCTCTATTTTTGCGAGTGAAATTATGAATTGAAAATAATGGAATTCAAGAATCACATATTTTAAGAGTTCCTGCAAAATCTACATCTGTTAATATTAATTTAAAATTAATTAATAAAATATTTCTTAGAAAATATATTTTTCAGACTGAAAATTTTCCTACAAATGCTATCAGTGACCTCTTTGAATTGTATAGTACTTCTGAATGGTGCAATCACATATTATTATTTACTGATGCATCTAAAATAGGAAATAAACTTGGAAACTCTGTTTATAACAGCAGAAATAACTTCTTTGTTTCCGGATAAATCAATAACTCTAACTCCATCTGTACAGCAGAGGCTTTGGCTTTATATCTGGCGGTGACTAAGTTCTGTGCAACTAAGATTTGCGAATCTATTCAATTAGTTTGGATTCCAGGTCATTCCGGAATTGCTGGGAACGAAAAAGTAGATACTCTTGCAAAATCGGTCATTAATAAAAGTTATATTCTGCACTCGATTTCACCTGAAGACCTTATCCATAATATAAAAAACATTTTTATCAATTATTATAACAACGAATGCAATAATAGTAAATATGCCTCTAACATTTCGCACATGTCTTCTATCACGAAAATTCACCGCAATTATATTAATTCTCGCCTTGAAGAAGTGTGGCTAGCTAGAGTTAGAACTAGATCTTTTCCGACAAATGCTAAATTACATAAATTCAGACTTTCTTCACCGGATATATTCTCTTGTGGAGAAAGAGAAACCATGGATCACATAATGCTATCGTGTCCTCGATGTGATCAAGCAAGAAATTCTTTAAGAGAAAAACTTGGTATTGGAGCTCTTTGTTTCTCTTGGATCTTAGATTTGTCAATGAGTCCTAAAGAGAAAATTGACACAACATTTTCTTTTTTGAAACAAATCAATAGATTCTAATTTTTTTTTTTCGTCTTTGTATTTTAGAAGCGGCCTAATTTCCCCTTCATTTGTCAATCAAACGCCGTGTTTATCTTTTCATTTTGATTGCCATTTTTTTTCAAAATCATCAATCCATCAATTTTTGCTTTTTCAAATAAAAACTCTATCTTACTCAAAAAACTGTTTTGCAGCTTAATGCTCATAGGCTTTTCAAATCAAAGCCTATGAGCATAAAGTTCCAAAACAGTTTTTTGTTGTAACCGAATATTGTTTGTAGCATATTGAGTTTTGTAAAATAGTGATTAATAAAAAATTGTTTAAATAATTGTTTTTATTTGTTTATTTAATTATACTTACGTATAATTTCCCCATGCTAATATTTCGAATTGAAACTTTAAATTTTATTGTGGCATGTTATCTCTTTAAAAAAGATTTTTATGACTTTTGTGGCACGGACATCTAAAAAGGTTCGCAATCCCTACGATAAATCATTATATTGTTTTTTGACACATTAACATGAATATTATTAACTAATTTACAAAGGAATTCCTTGAAGTAGCTAGTTTTGTAGCAAAAATTTTTGTGTATTAATATATAACTTTTTTCGCTCTATGTATAATTTTACTTTAAATTACTAATTTTAAAATTTGGCATGGCATATATTTTTAGCTTAACAAGAATACCAATGTGCCTATAATTTATACTCTTCGAGATTCTAAAATCAAGTGATACATAAATAAAAAAAGAATTTTTTATTTCTTGATCAGGAGTAATGATATATTTTACCCAAATCATATTCAATGTTGTATCCTTAAATGGTTTTGTATCGGCATTTCATGTTTTCCTTCAATGAAAAGAAAATCCTACCATTCTTTACATTGATGCTTAGGCAGAATATTCTAATTAAAACACGAGAGTATTTAATGAGATATAAAAACTATTTTAGAAATATTAAAAAATTATATATTTTTTATTTTTGATTTGAATTGACTTATATAATTCATAGTACTTCATTCTTAAATGAAATTAAAAAGCGACACATTCTGTCCAAAACATGTACTGAAATGGTCATCATATGAAAAACCATGATGGCACAAGTCAAAACATTATTTAGACATTTTCGTGGAAACAACAAAATTTAAAGGAAAATTCACATTAAAGTACAAAGATATGTTCTTGTGCAGTTAATATAGAGTGTTTGAAAAAGATTATTGATATCGAAATTTAAAATATGATATAAAAGTAAATGTTATTAAACTATGGTTTAAAATAATTTTTCGGGAACATAAGTAATATGTGAAACTAACTTTAGCTAAGTAAGTTAAAATATAGAAGAGAAGCGTTTAGAATTTTAGTGAAAATTATGCTTTTAATGGAAAATTCCCATGTTTTTTTTTTAACTCTATTCCATAATACTTTTGTAGTTTCAAAGCAAAAATTCAATTCTATTTAATTTTAGCAATGATATAAAATCAAAAAGGTTGAAAATAAGTTTTGAAAAAGGAAATAAATAAATCAAAATGCTGTGGAATAAGTAAATTAAATGTAGGATACAAATTTCAACAATAATGGAAAAAAAGGTAAAAATAAGTGCCCTTTTAACATAATAAATAGTACTATAGATACTTTGACTATTTCGAAATAAATATTTTCAAAATTATAAATTTCTTATCAATGTAAATAGCATGAAATATTATAGATTGCGAAATGTTTACAAGAAATTATGTGATAGAAAAACATGATTTTTCAATATTCTGTTATACTATTCATGACTTTTAATCAAGCAATCAATAAGGAGTATTTAAGTAATTTATTAAAAAAAATTGAAGTAAAAAATACACCCATTGAGGAAATATTTGATACTTTTCAATATTTCCTCAATGGGTTGCTTACAAATTTAAAATGACAATTATTCTGTTAAGATATCTAAAATAACAACCGGAATGAAAATTTATATAACAGGAAAGAAAAATCTTATACATACAGAAATATTTATAGAACAGAAAATGTAATTATTCAAACAAAGAATCTATTCTGTAAAAAATCACTTACAAATCATTGCTTTGAGACAATCAAGTTATTTATAAAAAACATTGTTATTACTGATTAATATCCCATCTGAAAATTTTGCTTAACTACAAAATCATTTCCTTAAAACTTTATTACATATAATATACTTTTTTCATTCATTACAATACATACCATAGTAAGAAAATATTTTATAAGCAATATTCAATTTTTGTATATAATTCTGTTGAAATATGGCTAAATTATATTAAAACTTTAGCAAATATAGCTATTTGTTGCAATTAATCTCATTTTATACCTTTTTAAGCTTTCCCAATTTTCATTATAGTTGATGTATTCTTGATATTTTGTGTCTTCTACATTAATTTTTAATATTTATCAACTGTACAATTTAAAGCCATAACTGTGTTACTCAAAAAGTTCCAGTAATTTTTATCACTCACTAAAATAAGACATTTAAGTTATAATTAAAAAAAGCAAATTATGTGTCATGGAAAGTAAACAGAAGAAATTAAAATTGAAACAAATTTCTTTTCAGTTTAAAAATAGCTTGCAAAATCAAAAACTGAAAACAACAGTTAATATATATAATTAGAAGAAAATTTTCATACCTACTTTATAATACTTCTCAAGCTTCCAAGTAAAATATTTAAACACTAAGCAACAAGAGTTTACAATCAAAGTAATTGTTTTAACATGACGAATTCAATCAGTTCAAATAATTAATAACAGAAAATATTTTTATTATTCAGATAAAAATTACCAATAATATTATTTTACGTTAGCAAATAGAAATTTTGAAAATATAATAAAATTCTATATAAATTAAAATATCCTAATATTTCACTAACTTGAAATATGTACACTTTATCTCAGAATGAAATAAAACTTTTAAATTAATATCAAGACATTACTATGAACAGAAACAACATTTTACACAAAAAATAGTAAATTTAAAAACTATTCTCCCTTTACAAGCATTTATAACCAATTATAAAAGGTGTGGAATAAATTTTAGGTATAATTAAAGTAACTGGCAAACAACTATAAAAGGATTTTCAATCTAATAAACATGGATAAATCAACACAGTTTCCAGACAAATTTATATGCTTCATTTTTATAATATGCAGGACCAATTTTATAAAGTTGAATCCAAATAAAAGGATGCATGCCAATATATCAAAAATTTATATAATTAAAACATATTTAAGATCAAACATGGAACATATTATCGCCAAAGCAATCAAATTTAATAAAATTAAGAGAAGAAAATTTAAATTAATAGACATTGAAAACATAGTTGATCAATTTGCTTCATCAAAGTTGATCATCAAAAGTAAGGAATTACTGAGTCATGTTGAAAAATAAACGGGGAGGGAAAAGCTGGAGGAGCTTGCCATAAACAAAATACTTATTATATTTTTATCTAAATAATTTTACATAAATTGGTTTCTTTTAAAAATTGTATTCTTTTAATCATGTTTTCAATTATGATCTACTAAAGTTCTATACTTTTCTCAAGATCTGTAATGCTTTATCATTATTGCATATTACAAATCTTTTACATGAGTAAATAATGGAAGAATCTTTAATTTTTCTGATAATATTTCTTAAATATTACATTAATTAGTTCTTAGAAAATGTAGATTAAGTGTTAGTTATTTAATAAAATTTTTAATAATGATTATACAAATAAATTTTTTATTCAAAATAAAAAGTATAATATATAATAAATATTGCTTTAGCTTACAAATATCCTGATTTTAATTCTTTTACTGCTTCATCAGCACTTTATCGTCTTGCTCATCAACTAGTAGCAGAGAACTCGAAGACGGGCGAAGGATAAAAAAATTAGAGCATAGTACATAATCAATATGATCTCAGAAAAACTTTAATATGGTACAAGAATAGGTATTTAAATAAATGATTACTTGCAATAGTTAGTGCCTCAATAAATATAAATGAAAGAGAATCGAAAATACGGAAATTTTAATTTTATAGAAAAAATAATTAATGTGACATAAAAAATTCTAACGATTTTACCATAAAATGTTTTTAGTTGTTCTTAAAATAAATTGTACTTGGGTGTTTCGCTTCAACTTTGAGCAAAAAAGAATTTAATGAGAATCAGGGATATAAAAATGTAATTATTGATCAAACAATATAAAATTTTACAGTTCATATTGTGTGTGTGATTTCCTTTTCTAAAACTCCTTTAACATATTTAATTTATGATCTGCAAATTATATCAACATAAAATCATAAGCAATGCAAAACAAACTATTTATAAAATATTGGAGATTGAAAAGGACATTTGCAGTACAGTAAAAACTCAAAACTTTTAATGGGAAGAACTATACTAAATGCATACATTCAAGCTGCTAAATGTAAAATTAAGTAACATAAAACAAACATTTAGCCAAGAATATGTACTAAATAAATAATATGGTAATATCAAGTTTAAAACTTGTTTCTCTTTGCATAAAATAAAATAACACTTCTGAGAAAAGGTCATTAACTTTCAGTTACTTCAAAAAAAGAATCCTAAAGCCACAAACTCTAGGAAAATTTCCTTTCATTATATTTATTTTCTCTTAATAAAACTCATAAAATATTCTTTATAAAAATCTTGCAATATTGTAATAAAATTTAAATGTAAATAAACAAAAGAATATTTTGGAATAGACTTATCATTAAATTAATAAAAGGTAATATGGAACAAAATATTAAAAAAGGATAAAGTTTTACATTACGAAAGAAGGAAAGAATAAAAGTATATTTTATAATACAAAAAGTATAGCCTCAAATTATAGATTTTTCAATATTTTAAAAATGTTAGAAAAGATAAAAATTACATGAAGTTAAAAAAAAAAAAGATATTTAATAACGTTCGGAAAATTTTGACAAACTTAAAGTGCATTTAAGAGCTCTTAAGTTAAAATTTAACTAACCCATTATTAATAAATTCATATTTAAACAACACTAATTTCATATTAGCACTGCATCAAAAACATTATATAATTGAACTGCATGTTTAAATAGCATTAAAAAATAATAATCAAATCAACTTTATAGAGATTAATTTGTAACGAAGGAAAAAAGTGAATTGAAAACTAATATTACACAGATCAAAGATAGGAAATGCTACTAATATTTTTGAAGTATTCCTCATAAATGTTATATGAAACTAAAAGCAAGAAACAGCAAAGCACAGAAAATATTTTAAAAGGGAAAATGATTCCCAAACCAATGTAAATAATGATTAAAAAAAATGGGAATGTATGGGCAAGAGGGAAATTATTTTTAAAATAAGACATATATAATATTTAAAGGAGGATTTATCAAAAATAATAGCATTCATTTTAAGTGAAATAGCTTTATTACTGCAAGGAATTTACATTTTTTGATGAATTTACATGAAACAAAAAATAAGAAAGATTGTAATTATAGATAGACCATAAATTTCTATTTATTGACATACCAACTACAAAATATGTGGAATAAATTAAAGTCATTATAACAAGAATTGTGGGGAAATATTATTATAACCAATTTAAATAAATAAAAATAATTAAACAGAATTCAAAATTAAAATAACTGGGAACTTAAAAGATCAATGTACAAAAAAGGAATTGCATTTCTAACATGTTTATTCCAAACATATATAAATATAATCAAGAGCAATATTTAAATACCAATTTTTAAAGTAAACATAACTTACAATAAAAAGATGAATTCCAAATGTTGAAGAAGAGGAAGATATAAACCAAAAATCATTATTTTGTCTTATTTCAACAGAATATTCTGTAAATATAATAAAATTACAATAAGTCTGTATGAGTACTTGACAAAGTGAAAAATATTTTAGTTTGAAAAAAAAAATATTATTGTTTACAAAGAGACTTTTATGTAAATAAAAAATTCTTTTCAAATTAATTAATTTTTTAAAAGATGTTCACAAAATTTATATTCATTGGAATATACTCATATAGACAAATATTACTATAAAAAATAAAAATTCCAACTATTACAGTTGAAAAATTTCCTATTTTATTCATAGAAACATGTTTATTTTATGATCATCGAATTGTACCAACATTAAATCATTAACCACGAAGAGAAATCTATTTATAAAACATTGGAAATTGAAAAGGACATTTGCAGTACAATAAAAACTCAAAACTTTTAATGGGAAGAAATGTATTAAATACATACATTCCAGCTGCTAAATGTAAGAATAAATAATATAAAACTAACATTTAGCCAAGAATATGCACTAAATAAAACAGAAAAAGGAAATATTAAATTTAAAACTTCTTTCTCATTGCATAAAATAAAATAACACTGCTGTGAAAAGGTCCTCTAGATTCCTAAACTACAAAAAAAAAAAAAAAAAGAATCCTAAAGCTGCAAACACTAGAAAAAGTTCCTTTTATTATACTTATATTCTGTTAATAAAACTCAAAATATTCTAGTTAAAAATCTTGATTGTAGTAGAATTTAAATGTAAATAAACACCACAATATTTTAGAATAGACTTATCATTAAATTAATAAAAGACAAAATGGAACATAATATTAAAAAGGAGTAAATTTTAGACTACGAAACAATGAAGATTCAGAAGTATATTTTATAATACAAGCAAGTATTACCACAAATTAGAAACCTTAATTAATGAAATATATTAGAAAAGATAAATTTCCATGAAATTTAAAGAAAAAAGATACTTAATACAGTTCTTAAAATTTTGTCATTTGTAAAGTGCAATTAAGAGCTTAAATGTTAAAATTTAATTATCCCATTATCAATAAAATCAAATTAAACACTAATTTCATACAAGTACAGCATCAAAAACATTATATAACAGTAGTGCATGTTTTTCAAACATTAAAAAATAATAATATCAATTTTACAGAGATTACTTTGTAATAAAGGAAATACAATAAATTGAAAACTAATATTACACAGAACAAAGATAGGAAATGCAACAAATATATTTGAAGTATACCTCATAAATGTTACATGAAACTAAAAGCAAGCAACAGAAAAGGACAAAAAATATTTTAAAAGAAAAAATGGTTCTCAAAGAATGTAAAAAATAATGTAAAAAATAAATAAATAAATAATAACAGGAATTTATGGACAAGAGGGAAAAATATTTTTAAAATAAGACATTTATAATATTTAAAGGGGGCTTTACCAAAAATAAAAGGATTCGTTTTAAGTAAAATATGTTTATTACTGCAAGCAATATATAGTTTTTGATGAATTTATATGAAATAAAAAATAAAAAAGAATGTAATCATAGGTAAACCATAAATTTCAATTTATTGACATACAAACAACAAAATATATGGAATAAATTAAAGTCATTATAACAAGAATGGAGAGGAAATATTATAACCATTTTAAATAAATACAAATAATTAAACAGATTTCAAAATGAAAATAATTGTACTTAAAAGATCGATTTAGAAAAAAAGGAATTGCATTACTAACATGTTTATTCCAAATATAATCAAGAGCTAAATTTAAAAAAAAATAATTTAAATTAAACATAACTTACATGAAAAGATGAATTCCAAATGTTCAAGAAGAGGAAAATGTAGACAAAACATCATTATTTAGTCTTATTTCAACAGAATATTCTGTAAATATAATAAAATTGAAATAAGTCTGTATGAATATTTGACAAAGTGAAAAATATTTTATATTGAAAAAAAAATATTATTCTTCACAAAGAGACTTTGTGATCAATAAAACATTCTTTTTAAATTAATCTTTTAAAAGATGTATATAAAACTTATATTCATTGGAATATATTTATAGACAAATATCACTATAAAAAATAAAAATTCCAACTATTGCAGTTGAAAAATTTCCTATTTTATTCATAGAAACATGTTTAATTTATGATCATCAAATTGTACGTCTTTCATAAGCTCATTCTTCCTTGAAACATTAGAGTCTTTTTAGCTATGTGAAGGATGCTAGTTCTAGATTTTATTCTTAAATACACAACAGAAGAAGCAAAGCTCTTAATTTTATCTGTCAAACACTTTTAATACGCAAAATGCTTCCACTATAAAATATTAAAATAAAGTTATAATCAAGTTAAGTATATTATTTTTACAAATATTAAACTAATTAAATCTTAAAATAAGCTTTCCAGCAGACAGTAAAATTTAAGAACTGTTACTAAATTAAAATTTTAAGCAAGACTCTGTTTTCGACAGAAGAGGAGTGATGGAAATTGCATTACAGTGTATAAATAGATTACACAATTCAATGAAATACATTTACAAAAAAATTTAAAGGATTGGAATAAATCAATTCTTGGAGATCAAAGCGCTCACACCTTTTCAGCAATAAGTTCCATATTGGTAACACAAGAAATACTTGGGAGATATTTATCATCATTGATAAATTTACTTGGGAAAGTTAATATCATTTAAAGTAACAATTATAATATAAACATGTTAAAAATAAATTTTACGTTTTATCATTTCTAGAAAGCACATTTAAATATTGAATAAAAATCATAATTTAATACTTGATCTATTTCATGTATTAAAACAACATACCCTGACACACATGAACAAATTTTTTGTTTATAAAATAAAAAGTTATCAAGAAATCTGAACAGTCATGTTATACATAAATCCAAATTTAAATGTTATATATAACTATTTAAATTTCAAAAGATCTAAAATACATCCTAACTTGAAAGAAAAAAGAAAACACTTTTTTTCAAGAAACTTTAGAACATGTGAGATGGTGTCTCCAAAACACATCCAGTAATTTGACATCTAAAAAAAATAAAAATAATTATCAATTGTAAACGCATTCATCCATTATTAAGTCAGCTTTTCCTTCTTAAAAATAATATAACAATTATAAAAATGGTTTTACAATTACAACTTTTCCCTCACAATTAAAATAGTGCAGAAAAACAGAACCTTGGTACTTTCAACCAAACATAACAAGCTGTATAAAAATTTTAATACATCTGTAAATAAGCACCGTATAAATGCATGCAGTAAACAGGACTTACACGACTGGTGGATAGAAATTTAATTATAATTCTGAGTGGAATTTTGTAACATTAATTAAGCATTTTTGGGTTACAGTTCGCATTAATGAAACGCTTCAAGCAATGCATTTGATTCATCGATAGGGATGTATGCAAATTATCATATAATAAAAATTGCAATTGTATGGAATTTTTTTACTTGCCACAAAGTATCACAGAACATGCAACTAATGTCATTATTTTTTTCAATTTATGTTTTAGAAATAAAATATTTTCAACTTTAAAACCTTGTAAAATTCACAAATCTTTAACATTAAATAATACATTTATTTCATTCAACCACCATATTTCTTAATACAGGAAGGTGAAAAAAGAATAACAGATTTTCATTTCTTTCTAAAAATGCATAACTATTGCTTAACATTGCCGATTAATGAAAACCATGAAGGTGTTTGAAAATATATTGAAATATGATAAAATATCTGGAAAAATAAACTCAAAATTTTATTTAAGACCTACTTTTCTTTTAAACGATGGAATCAAATGATACATTTACCTTAATATCTTTTTAGCATTTAAATAATGCACTTATGTTAAAGAAGTAAAATAATCTTCATTATACTATCGAAACTGAAAAGCAAATGACAGCTAAGAAATTTCCACAAAAACATTTTGCCACTGAAATAAGTTTGGTCACTAAATGATAACTATTTAGTTTATAAAAATTAAATAATAGGTATTCTTTCTTGTAGTTTCTAAAAATATTTGCATTTTTATACAATAGATAGAGCAAATATTTATGACAGTAATTGTGATTTTTTCTTTTCCATTATTATTGTACAGGCATATAACGGAATTGTAGAAATATTTTTAATGAAAAAATATGATAATTACTGTTTTTATGGAATAAAAATCAGGGAAGCATTTAAAATTGCTTAAGTGAGTAAATTTAAGGAAAAATAAATTCTATAAAAACAATCGATTTTAATTCCAGTTTCTCATTTTTAAACACAAATAAAACTGTCCAAATATTTTATGTTACTGTTAGGAGAAAGAAAAAATGATTTAAAAAACAATAAAAAAGAATGGATTGCTTAACATGGAAGGAAGCAAAAATCACTTATATTGACAACAAAAAAATACCATATCTTCTTTTAAGTCTTCATGTGTAGCACATCACTGGCTGTAAGGCAAGTCAGGAAAATTGAAAGTTTGCAGTTAGCTCCCTTTAGTACGGGGCTTGTGCGCTGCAGAGCAATTGCATCTGAATAAGTGAAAGCATAATCTATTAATAGAATTGTTAAAATAATTTAAATAACAATGATAATAACTATGAAAATAAAATTCTATGATTTTCAAAGGAATTTTAACATTAACATAAATCTTGTTCATAATTTTTACACAAATATATCTTCAACACAATACTACGCATATATCAAATGAACGAACTAGTTCCTTCGATGAGACATTAGAAAGACGGTAATGCTTGAAAAAAAGGTTCTCAACCTTAGGTATTGGTAAGTAATTAACATACCAGTAACTAACTGAGAAGGATGAGTACTAGAGGATAAATTCGATGACAAATTGTGAGAATCCAACAGAGCTATAGAATAGCAGCAATTTCAATCTTATACAAAAAACAACGAACATAGTATTCAAACTGATTTTTTTACATTTAACAATACTTTTATTAAAGAACGTTAAAATTTAAAAGAGGAAACCTTTGTGCATGCAAATACACAAGTATAAATGCCACCCTATATTCAATCCCACTTAAACTAATTAACTTCCAAGCATCAATATTCTAATAAAACATACAAAATTGAATATATTTGCTTTCAATTATTGAAAAGAATATTGCAATTTATTTAATTATTAAACTAGTTCATTACATAATAAATTTAATACCACACATGCAAAATAAAATAATAAATATTTAACAAAAGCATTTTATAACAGTTACACTCCTGTGTATGACATATACATTTAGTTAAAAATACATAGTCTTATACAAAAAATAAAAAAACACAGTATTCAAACTTATTTTTCTACGTTTAACAACCTTTTCTTTAAAGAAAAAGTGAATTAAGAAAAGGAAAACTTGATGTATAAGAATACAAATCGGAATACCTTCCGATATTCAATCCCACTTAAATTAACTTCGAAACGTAACAGAAAATATCCTGCAAAAGAACTCTCTACAAGAAGGTGGCAGAAAGATAGCCCCCAAAATAGTAAATAAGTAAGAAAAATTATTTTCCAATTCATTTCATTAGAAACTACCTTCAGAATAAACAAAGAAACTAACTGACTCTTTTATTGGTTTTCAAATCGCATTACTTGCAACGTGTTGCCATTCTTAAAACAAGAAATATCAATCAAACTTTGCCGTCTTGTCTTACGTTTCTGGCCACATCTTTCTGACGATCAAAATCACCGAAAACTTCCAGGAAAGATTACGTAATATGAAAATTCGGAAACTTACGGACAAAGAAGTTAAATAAATAAGTGAAAAAGCAGAGGCATTCTCGCTCAAGACAAAACACGTGAAAAAGTTTCCGTGGAAACGAAGCTCATTCAGGTCTCAAGGAAATTCGTCAATAAGGAGGGTGTGTCACCAGGGGAAGCATACAACTTCACGACTGCAAATTTTCGGTTAAACAGTTTTCTCGGTTAAACGGAGTAGATAAGAATGCACCCGAGGAAACCTTATGTTCTTTTTTATATAATGGTCCCTTGTAACAATAACCCACGCTTCCAGTGAAATGTATAAATAAAAAGGAATGTCTTCCAATGATAGGTCAGTCGTAAGGTTCTTATTGTAATTGTGCTGATGTCAGCGTCTACTGGAATTTGTTCTTTAGTCGCAACCCCTATTGCTTTCATATAAATTTGAACTTTGTCCAATGGTTGCTAATTGAAATAGTCACGCCATTTATTGTATTAAAGAGTTCCACTTTTTTTTAAATCTTCAGTTTCGTTGCGAGTGTGTGATTAACTGCTCCAAAAATCACCGGATTTATTCTGCCTCTATGCTCTTTACTTTTTCTTGGAACTTTTTCAAGTGATGTAAATATGAGATAAGTTATTCTTTTTTATTTTTATTTTATCAAATAATTAGTACGATCATAACTTCGCGAATGCACAATTAAACATGCTCAAAGATTATGAATGTAATGTAAGATATAGCAACTAGTTATGTTTAATTTATCTGAAAGAATTTAAATAGTTCTTGCAAGTAAATTTAATGTCATTAAAGTACATTATTAAATAATATCTTGTTTTGCATTAAAAGAGTTGACTAAAACTGAATTTTTAAGCAAAAAATTACAAAGTGTTAATGTCTTGCAGTATCATTTCTAATTTTGTGCGTGAATCATATTGTTATGAAACAAACTACTGACTCCAAATTCTGAGACACGAACATTTAATTAACAAAAAACTAAAGAATTTACAAAGGAGTCATATTTGGGTTCGCTAAAACTCTAGTGCCTCCGTAGCATACAAAAATCACTATCAATCTTAAAACAAAAACGCAGCTTCTACGCCTGCTCCTCGCACCAACCGTTTCCATACTCACCCTCCCCATCGAAGGCTCTGGAAATCGAAAATGCTGAGTATGAGACATTACAATGTAATTTCAAGTTATAAATTTTAATCTATATTATTGTCATTATATATTGATATATAGAGAGCATACTAAAATTTTCTGTCTGCACCTGATTATATCATTTTTAATAATATTGTATGATAATAATATAATATCTCTATAAAATAATATAAAAATATCTCTATAAAATAATATAAAAAAATAAAATTATTTTAAATTCCGAAACATTTATCAATGAAAAAAAATTTTTTTTTATATAGAATTCCATTTTAATGGGGGATATTTCCGTAAGCAGATCTGGTCTGATTCTACGCCAAATTCCTTGCCAAACATGATGCCAAGAGGACGATAGCAATCTTGTTATGGTGCGCTAGCACCACAACAAGATTGCTATCATCCTCATGTTGATTGGACAATGACGTCAAATACAGAGGCGGAGTAAATGACGTTTCGTCATTTTCTCCGCTTTTCTGTGTGACGAAGATAGGCGGAGTTAATGACGTATTTGTGGTAGTTTCTTATAAATCTCCAAGCGCTTTTTTTGAACTTTCTCTTGCATTTGATTCTGATTGTTTGTTTGTTACCAAAACCAACGTTTAATCAAAATGCATCCTTTTTTGGAAAACTTTTCAGTATTTTCCATAATTTTACTGGAAAATGATGCTTTAGTCCAAGAGATTTTGGAATACTATGGTATCATTCCGAGGAAAACTCATTTCATAAAATGCCCTAAATGCAATTCAACTATGAAAGGAATTTTAAAAAAGAGTACGAAAATTGGTTTTAGATACATTTGTTCGAATAATTATAAAAAAAAATGCACTGCAATGATAAATCCTACTGATAATACTGTATTAGAAAATAGCAAAATATCGCATAAAGATATTTTAACACTTATAATACTTTTTGTTCTTAAATGGAAGATAACAGATTCTTTAGAAAATATTAATAATTGGCGAGGTAGGAGAAATGAAGTAAAAATGTCCTCAGAAACTATATGCGATTGGTTCAATTATTTCAGGAAGTAGCTGAAATTCATGCTTCCCATTGTTATATGCAACTTGGAGGTAAAGGTAAGATCTTATTTTAATTATTGTACCAGTTATTTGTAAATAAAAAAGTAACTTCAGATTGATGGAACTGAATTAATATTTTTATACTAAATTGTCGAGTTTGTTATTTTGAAATATATTTAGGATAATTTTTAAGCTAATGTTATATTAATATGTATAGATGTTAATAAATATTTTTTATATGTTTCAGGAAAATCTATCATGGTTGACGAAACTTTTCTTACAAGGAGAAAATATAATCGAGGGAGAATAACTACTAACCATACAACGACTGTATTTGGTAAAGATTAATCGAATATAAATATTTCTTTGATATTAATTTTTATTTATATAATAGTTAATCGTTCGATTATTTTCACTGAAAATTATGCAATTTCTATTATTAGGTTTGTTTTGTCGTGAAGACAAAGAAGGATTGTTCTTCATTACTAATGGGAAGCGAAAAAGAGATTTGTGGCCGTTGATTTCAAAGTATAGTCTATTTTAGTTAAATATATTTATAATAACTGCTGTTTTTCAACTTGCTCTTTCCTGAGTAATAAATATGTCTATAATGATCTCTTATAATTAAAAGATAAAATTTCCTACTTATAACATTTTACAGATCATTTCTATGCATTTATATTATTTATTAAATATTTAAAAATTAATATTGATTTATAAACAAAACTTTATTGATAACCAATTTTAAAACAGCATGCGAACTTTTGTTTAGATTATTCAGAACAGTTATATAGATATAAAACTAAGTTATTTACTTGTATTTTTTAATTTACATTTAAATTACAGGTTCTGCCATCCAGACACGAAAATTATCTATTCTGATGCAGCAGCTCAATATCAAGGAGTTGAAAATTTATTTGCAAATGCTGTACATAAAACAACTAATCATTCAATCGGAGAATTTGTAGATCCTAACGATTCCTTGAACACAATTAATCCTTTGGAAAATGAAAATAAAATATTAAAAAAATCGCTGAATAACCGCCGGTCAAGTAAGTTTTTGAACTCATAAGAAATAATCAATTAGGTAAATAAATTGATTATAGGATGTATAATTAGTTCTTTTATAGGAAGTGTATTAACTGCATCTATGGCTCTGCACTTTTATCGAAGAAGAAAACTAGATCCAATCGCTACCCTTGGAGGAAAAATCCAGCAATTCTTATATGATATTGCGGAGGTTTATCCAGGTAAATATTGAATTTGTTTACGGTTTTTTTTCATCATTTAATTTTATATTCTAATATATTTTTATTTATGTAGGCTACAGAAATGGTGTTAGGGCAGAAGGTCTAAGAATGAGGGAAATTGATATTCCTACCGCTGAATCCGAGGGCATTGCGCATCTGATGCCAGAGCCTAAAAGGCCTAGGTATGGCGATGTTCACCCCTTGGATGATGATGAGGTTATGTTTATAGATGATGCCCGTGATAATGATTGGGTTTAAAATATTTGTGAGCATGGCACCAAGAAAACATGCAGTGGAGCTGCCCATTTAAAAAACAGTCGGCGCAACATGGTGAAGGGGGTCCACGTCCCTTGCGCTGGAAACCTATATTTAGGTTACTGACGCTTCACCAAACTTCATCTTAATGAAGATTTCAATAAAGTTCTGGAAATTGAAATTTCTTTTTTTTTAAAGTAATTTCAATGTAGGATTTGTATATTTTGTTGTTCATATAAATAAAATATACTTGTCTACATACATACAAACAGACATTAAATAAAATAAACTGAAATGAATATATTAAATACTAGTAACAATTGAAAATTTTCATTGTTTAACTCCGCATTAAGTAATTTTCAATAAGTTATGTATAATAAATTACTTAAAAATAACTTATTTAATTTTCCTCATAAAATTTTAAAAAAACTAGTAAAGTTTTTCTGCAAATTTAATATTTAAATTAACTTTACTAATTAATGTAACTGACTCATAATCTAAATATAAAATATTTGAAAAATCGTAACTCAATAAATAACAATACAGAAATTCAAATAATAAAAATAATGCAAATCAGTTTCTTTAGATATTATAATACAAAATATTATTTCTATATTTTAAATGATATAGAAATACTTATTCGATTAATATTAAAATACTTATTATATAATTTAAATAATACACTGTGTATCATGAAAAACGCTAAGATACTTAACACTGATCAATTGGATTAGCATTGCTATACATCAAATAAAAATTCAAACTAAAATTTGACAAACACTTTTATTACAAAGTATATTTCGATAAATTTCAGTCTTATAAATAAAGTTGTTCAAGCAAAAATTGAATTTATATAGCTTAACTTATGAAATAAGAAAGTGTTTTGTGACCACATAGTCACGTATGTTTTCTCTATTCTCGCATGTTATCAAGAAGAATGATAGTTATCTCACTCTTACTTAAATTCTCTCACTTTCATGTAAATAGGCATTCATATTGTGTGTCATTCAACAGGAATTAAATTTTTTTTGCTGTATTAATCTTTTAAACAGTTTTCATTATCTAACTCCAAAACATTCAAATTCATCTTATTATTTCTTGTCATTCTAGTAAATCTTTGTGAATTATATAACATTTTCAAGATATCTACAAACTTTTCTTATCCATCACAAATATGTAAGATTCTACATATGTATATTATATACAAATTTACAAGTATAAAAAAAAACCCATAAGTGAAAATGTGGGAGTTCTAAAACTTGACAGTTCAAAATTTTGAGGCAGGCCAAGTTACAAGAAAACAAAATTGCGTAAAGTTAATGCATTATCATAGAACAAACAAATTATTTTTGTGACGAGAATCATTATTATACGATGATAAAATTTTAAATTACAGATTCAATAAGCAAATTATTTAAAATATAATTAAAAAACAATATGTGTATAAAAAATTTAAGAATTTCTGGATAAGAGCCTGAAGTCCATTATTCTTAATCAATGATAGATAGATAACCTACAAACCTCGATATTAATAAAATATTTTACAATTAATATTAGTGCATATATTTTATTTTAATTATCGAGAAAAACTAATTAAGCAAATGATACATAGAATTTTTAACTGATCACTTATCACGGTTCATTAAGCATGTTATTTGATTCTGATAACATGAAAAAATTAGGATGCATTTAAGGCATTATGAATTTCGCAGAATTGAAATATAATATTGCCGTACCGTCAATATTAAAATATTCAGGCTGCACGTAATAATTTTTAGATCATAATTTCCTGAGAGTTTTTTAAATGCATTGATGGCATTCATTTTTAATGGGTAAAAGCACAATAGGAAGATAAATTGGACACCGGATATGCGGCGCATCAGCCGGGGTAAAAGGGGAGTCCCATCTCCGGTTGTCCCAGCTTTATCTTCACAAGCACGTGAGAAACTTCAACTGTGTGTTTTCTTCATCAATTGTCTAAAACATGTGTCCAGTAAAATACTGACCCCTAATGGTAGTCTTTCCCTTCAAAACACAATGACGACATCCGATGCAAAGAGAGCATAAATAAACGAATTAGAGGATCTTGTGTGCTTATCTGAATGATATATGGTTCTCCTTGTGACAGTGAAAATGTCGTACCATTTCTCAGAACACATCTGTGGGAGTGGGATCTCTTTCCTCTTTACAGGGTTCGAATTTCGTCCCACAAGATTTCCTTCGAACTGAAGGGGATTTAATTGCCGGCCTTTGCGACCTGAAAGTCGTAAAATTTGAAATAACTAAGGCGAAAAGTTTTGGGGGAAAATAAGTTCATTGGCTCTTTTATTTAGCGAAATTTGACTTTATTTCGACAAATATTTTTCATTATGCTTAATTTTTTTTAACGAAATGAACTTTTTTGTAATGGCTCCATAATTTGTGTGTGAGGAGTTAACTTATAAATAAATCAGAAAACTACTAAATTATTCAAAAATAAAACTTTGCAAATAACAGTGTTGATTTTCTATGATAAATGTGAATTAAATATTTTTTTGATAACAATACAGGTATTGATTCCCCAAAGTCATTTAACTTTGTTGGGCCATAATGCTAATAACAATTTTTTTTTTTTAATTTACAAAATATTTAAGTTTTGCTGCATGAATAAAATACTGAGTAATAAATTTTATTTGTTTTATCGATGGTTATTTCAGATTTCATTGAAGAAACGAATATGCTTTACAAATCTTCGAATTTAGCTCAGCAATTCAAATTAAGTAAACAAAATAACAAAAAACTTTGCGTGAAAAATTGGTATTGATAGATTAGAATTAAAACTATATTTTTGACCGATTGATTTCATCAACTGAATAATGAATTGAATCTCCTGTTTTTCGAATAATCATGTAAAGTATCTTATTAACATAACACTTCTATGTGTTTATGTTAATAAGACATTAGGAATACACAAAAGATATATCTTAATAACAATTGTAACAGACTATGGAAACCACCAAAAATTGTAAACTCTTCAGAAATCGTATTTAATGTTTCACCTTGATTTTTTTTTTTTTTTTTTTTTTTTTAAAGTTGTATATTTGCTTAAGATTTGTAGAATTATATCATTATTTTGCACTATAAATCCTCTGCATATGTAAATAACGAAAATATTTTAAAATTATTTATTATCATTCACTTCATTTTATTCATTTATTTATTTATTTTTTTTGATAAAATTATTTAAATATTATACTGATCAGTTCCATTTTCATGTATTTGAGATATAAATTTAACTTAGTAAATGCAGCAAGCTTATTTTTTTTTCACATATTATCCTAGTCAAGTAACATGACTATGAAAAATTATGATGTTGATTAAGCAAATAAACATAATCTATTCCAATTATATCCAGTTAATATTGTTTCGACTTAAAAATTCATCATTAGGACCTCTGTCTTAGGGTGTGATTATTATATATATATGCATCTTTAATAATCAATAAAAAGCACCTATAACTTACAAAAATTTTGTTTCGAATAAAATGAATGTGTGCAAAGTATTTCATTTATCCAATTCCTTAAAATTACATTTATAATTACACTTATTGCAAATATTAAGTCATATCACAGTTTACTCACAGCAAGTTTTATTAGACGACAAAAAAAGGGGGGGGGCTGGAATTCTAGTATCATGGATTTTGTCAGATAAATGGGCAGTTTTTCAGGATTAGAATGCTAAGAAACATCTAAATTATCAGCTTCTTAAATAACCAGGCAGTCCATATTGAATACAATTAAAGAAAAAATTACAAATAGTTATTTAAATATATAATCAGATTCGATTAGTCAACAATCTAAATCAAGAAGGGTTAGTCACTCAAGTGCCCAGCATTATTGAGAAATATTTATATTCATTTCCGAATAATCTTTATTATTTTTGAAAGTTATCTTTTAATTTGTGTTTACCGAGTGTGTCTTATTATTTTTTATAAGAAATAAGAACATATGTTTTCAATAAAAATAAGTCCTCGAATTTTTGTTTAAACAACTTATGTTGTATCGTTATTACAATCACTATAATCACATGAGTCAAAACAATGTAAACCTTCATTTTAAAAGGAAAAAAATTATATAACGTTTCATAAAAAGTTCTATTGATTTCATTTCATTTGCTGATTAAATTAATATACTTAAATTCTTTTCTTATTATGTAAAGGAAGAAACCCAAAAAAAATTCCAAAACTAATCAAATAACTTAAAAATCTTCATGTCAGTTTCATTCCCTAAAAAGGATTTATATGTGTTGATGTCATCAGAAAAATAAGAAATTCATTTTCTTAATATCTTGCTTTTATATTGGCATTTTATGTTGAAAAATTCTTTTTTCGAAAATTAAAAGTTAATTTTTTTTAATGTTTAAGTGCTTAATAAATGTTTCTTGAGAATTATTCTTGAGAAAATGCACCATTGCGCAGATGTCTGTCACCCGACAGTCGCATTTCACGAAGATTTATTAGTTTCAGACCAAAAATTTAAAGTGGGTTCGTAATCACTACTTACCAACAAGCCCGAGGTGGGATTGTAACACATGAACATTTGAACCCACAGTCATGTAAAACCATGAGTAAATAATTCAATAAAAATCGCATAAAATTATATCTATATATGTATGTGTATATATATATATATATGTATGTATGCATATGTATATATAATTCCCTATTTAATAATTTCAAAGTAGCATTCATTAGGAATTGTATGGGGTATCAAGATTTTAATTTCACCCATTTACACAATCTGCGAAATAATAGTCTAATACAAATAATAATCTACTAAGGAAGAGTTAATATGTCTTCATTCCAAGGACTCTAAATTAAATGTTAAAATTTTTATTGGAAGGCAATGGACGCAACTGGTTTATAGTGAAAATAAAAGAATAGAACCGGTGACAGTTGAACGGGATTTTTATTTTATTCTTTAGTTAACTATTCACTTCTAATTGACCGTTGTACTTAATCCGCATGAATTCATTCCGACTGTTTCAAAATTTTTTACGTCTCCTGACCAATTAGACAAGGATGCTTATTATTACGCGTAAATCACAATCGCTTTCTTAGGGCGTAGAATTGCTCATCCTATTTCCAACTGAAAATCTGCTCTTTGTCCCTCTAACATTTAATACAAACATTTGTAGATGGGCGCATGCTGTTCTAATTTATTCAATTAAGTCAAATCTGCCTTCTGCAAGCAATTTCATGCGAGACTAAAACAGAAAAATATTATTGAGCATCAAAACAGGAAATTAAGACGCAATTTACATGTAATAACAATTATATGGTTGATGTTAAATTAAAATAATGTATATAATTTGATTACAGTAGCAAAATGGCTGATGATATTCGAAACGAAATAAATTGATATTATTTTCTGTTCATTCCGACGAAAATAACGGCTTTCTCCGGTTTTTGTGGTTCAGTTCTTGTTCAAAAGTATTGAAAAATTTATTGTGTTGTATAAAGTAAGTTCTAGAATTTCCTTTATAATATTTCATTTATTTAATAAAAATAAATAAAACATAAAATATGTTTCATTAATTCTTATCTCAAATGCTAAAAACTGAAAAAAAAATTTTAATTAAAGGCAGAGAATATAATTACTACCGTTTTCTCTGTGCGGATCTTGTAACTTTGGAACAAATTAGGGAAGAGAAAATTACGCGACATATGTTAAAGATATTGGGTATCCATTAAGCATCTTCTTTATCACTGCTGTGACTTATATAGACAGAATGATTCGATTCGTAGAATTTTTATTTCCCTTTTTGTATAAATCTTCTTTTTGGATTAAATAAAAAAATATAATGCATCCATTTCGAATCAGAACCTGTCGATTTGGACATCTTGCGCATCCCGATTATTACTTACGATTTACTTCAAATAGATTTCTTTCTTATCTATAAATAAATTAGAGAGGCATTATTAAGCATTTTATTACTCGGTAACACAAAGGTATTTTCAAATCTACTACATTAAGCTTTTGTACATTAAAACCTTTTTGCAACACTCTCCCTAATTTTTAATTAAGAATTTTAAACATTTGTGATTGCTTTAGAGAACACGAACAAAAAATATTATAAGAAGTTTTTGAAGGAATGTAATGCAATAGATGTAACGCTGATATTCCATATCTAAAATTCAATAAGTATTTAAAAACATTGAAATTTTTAAAGAATAGATTATTATTTGCAAAAAAAATAACTTGAAGTTTATTTAAAGTAAAAAAGAAATCTCAGTTTAATTGCGAAATACATTAAGTGATTGGAATTAAAAAGAGCCATTAAATGTAGAACTTAAAAATCAGGATATACATTTATTTAAAATAACGTCAAAAAATATTGAAATCATGAAGATGAAAAGGAATATTTTATCTATGTAAATATGAAGAGAATAAATAAAATTGCAACTTGACAACTTTAAAC
This sequence comes from Latrodectus elegans, assembly GCA_030067965.1. Classification (NCBI taxonomy): domain Eukaryota; kingdom Metazoa; phylum Arthropoda; class Arachnida; order Araneae; family Theridiidae; genus Latrodectus; species Latrodectus elegans. The sequence goes on along the minus strand of CM057813.1, from coordinate 16,514,854 downwards.
TATGTCAGGATAGGTTATTGGCTTTAAAAACTTTTGATTTTTGCTGATAGAATAAGAAATAATTAAGTCAAGAGTTCATATAAAGGCTATTTGGTATTAGCTCACGTTTTGTACGGGAAGGAAAGCTATTGAAAAACTAATAAATGAACTACAATTTTAATAAATTAAGTGAATATTATTAAAATGAAATTTATAAAGCTCGTGTTCGTTTATACAAGTAATTTAAATGATAGATGCATACATTTTTAATAATTCATGTGTTTCCAATTTTATATTTAAACATTCATCATTATTTTTGACCATTTAATGAAAAATTAAAATCATTCAATGTGTGTGCGAGACAATGCATAATTTTTTTATTATGATTAATAATACAATTATTATTATGATTATTAAAAACCGTACTCAAATGAATATTTTCCGCAATATCAGCGGAAGAAGGGAAATATATTCTTCCTTAATGCCTGATAAGGTCTTTAAAGTGAGATTCCTGTGTCATTTTCGGTGACCATTTGAAGAAGCTCTTTTCTTCCTCTGCCCGTGCTCTAAAACTTCGGGGGGTAATTTTATTTATCTACTCATTAACGAAACAGGTGGTGGGAAACAGAAAGCACCCTTTTTGGTGTTGAATACAAAAGGACGCATAGTGTTAGCACATTTATTTTCGTAAAGAAGTAAAACATTTTTTTTGAAGAAAATATTTGACCTAAGAACAATTCATATGGGACATTAATAAATATGAGTATGTGACATTAATAAATATGAGTATGTGACATTAATAAATATGAGCGTGTGGCATTAATAAATGAAATATAATAATTTTAAATACTTGTAATTAAGCAGATGAAATTTTCATGTAAACCTTGAATATTGAATCAAATTAAGATTTATTTTGTGTGAATTTTTTTTAAATGTTTGTGTAATTTATTTTATTCTAAAAGAAACTTCTTAGGGAAAATCTGTATTTATTTTAAAATTTCTGTAAATCCAATATTTTTAATGTGGGACCTTAATTCAAGACATAACTTGTACAGTATTTCCATATATCTCTGGATTTTCATTTCGCATGAATAATTATTTTGATGCGGTTGAAGTACATAACCACGCAGAGAAATTACTATTTTTAGAAATAATGTTCTCATTTTGCAATCGGACTCGGTACTAAATCACTCAACTACTTTCTAGTAACGATATGGCATTTAATGTCTATAGATATCCAATACTGTTAGTTTCAAAAGATATTCTATTAAGTATTTGAAAAATGCTCTTTTTGTTTTAAAAACCTTTTATTAAAGTTACAACGTAAATCAATGCTTCAATAAAGTATACAGAATTGTGCGAATTTATTGTATATAAGAAATAGTAGATATTGTGTAGAAGAAAATCAGCTGAATACTATTAAATTTTTTTTAATTTCTTAATAATAAGGTTAAATATAGCTACAATTTGATAAAATTCTTTCTTTGTATAAAGAGAATAGAATATTCTAAATTAAGGTTTAGTATATATAATATAATTTAAAATGATGGCGAGAAATAATAAAAATTTGCACTTAATATGTCACTAATTTAATAAATAATGGATGACATTAATTTAATAAATAATTGCAATTTAAGAGTAATTAATATTATGTAAACATGTTAATATTGAACAATAAGAATGAAACGTGTTTCTTAACATATAAAAGAAGAGTTGAGATTCTAACCATATATAAATGTTAAGAAATATTTAATAAAAAATAAATAAATAAAAGAAACGTTAAATTTTGAACAAAGAATAAAATTAATTCACAAAATAAAAGAGTCATTATACTAATGATTTTTTATTTGTACAGAAATAAAAATTTTCTAACATAATTATTTTAATGGTTTAAACAATAGTGTCATTTTCATTACACAAGAAATCACAAATGAAATTAAAAATTAAGTCATTGCAATATTTACCAGAGGTAATTTCTATATTTGGAGAAACAGAATTGCCTAAAAATATTTAAATAATTACTACCACCCTCCCCATGAATAGTGACGAGAATATTAATTATAATATTCAGTCCTATCATTTAAACTCCTTAGAATTTTGGAATCGAATGGTTTGAGTGATGAAATTTGTTTTAGTATTTTTATTTTTGTAAAATTTACTTCTGTATTTTCCTAACAGTTTATTATTCTCTAATTACTTCTGTATTCTGTATAGTGTAGAAGGAAGGATTAATACAAAAAGCTGTTCAAAATGAATCTGGTTCTATTACAAATTAAAAATTGAAGTAATATTAGAAATTGAAATTAAAAATAAAAAACTTTATTATATATATAAGTAAAATTATTAAAATTCGTTTTAATTAATTTATTTAAAAATTAAATCCAGAAATTACTTTAAAAGTATCTATAGATTAATTATTTACGGTTAAGTTTGTACATTATGATACATAAAAAATGCATGCAAATTTGATAGTGTGCAATTTTTCCTTTAGGAATAATTTATTCCATTATGTTATTTTATCCAATTAAGAAAACATAATAAAAAAAGAGCTTGACATCTATCATTGTGATCATATTGGTTTTGGTTTTAATTCATTATTAATATTTTCAATATTTGATGTTAAAGGAGTTATTATATTTGGTGATCAGAATATATTTCAATACATATTTTAATAATTGCATATAATATAGAGTACGATAAAAAATTGGAGAATTTAATTTACTACAATTTGTAAGAAATTTTCAGAGGGTATTTGTATTTTCTTAGTTTTCTCTAACAAATTTCATTTATTGTAAATAAAGTAGAAAGAAAACACTAAAATTTACTAACTGTTACTTTTACAAAGTTTATGAGAAATCTCAATGTCAATCTTTAGTGCTCATTAATTTGTTATAAATATTGGAATCTTAATCAACGTAAAATGTTCAATGTCTTTTAAGCTTATTGTTTAGATAATAATCAGAGTGGAATTTAAATTTTCTGAAAAACAAAAATAATGGAACTATTTGAGGTATGGTATATAATATTAACCCTGTAACGTTATGTTATATAAGCATTATATATATATTATAGTATGATGTGATTCGTAATAAATTTCTAAGATTCTTTTTCGCAAAATCTGGTTTTACTGAGAAAATAATAAGTATGGGTTATAATTTAAATCTTTAATATTTTTCAATTGTGTAGTACATAATCAATGTGATGGCTTAGATTAACGTTATTATAAACTCATATCTTAAAAGTGATTCCCAGGGAAATTCATTTCCATCAAAATATATAAATAAGCTAGTAAAATTATAAAGATATATGAAGCAAAAAATTTTTTTAAATTATACATATATATGAAGCAAAAATTTTTTTAATTAATATAAATTTTGGTTATATTAATTAAACTAATATTGAAAATAAAAATTATATTTATCTGTGAGCATTTAAAAGAATTACTTTGTTTTAAACTTTTTTCTTTAACGTAATTCTCGAATTTTGCTAATAAGTTTCCGTTTCCATTAAGTTTCGCTTTCTATTTCCTTTAAATTTCTGAGAAGATGAAACACTGCTTTTAACAGCTAAACTTAACCACGCCTATCTAAATGCTTATCTCATAGGTTTACTATATATCGATATTGGCAGAGAATACGGCAATGAATACGCCAATAGTAGTCTTGGCGAACAGTAATGGCGGACCAGTTCTGCTTACGGAAATATCCCCTTTTAATGTACAGTATTTCATAAAATAAAATAAAATTATTGTTTTAGAACTAAAAGTTATATTTCAAAAAAATATTCATAATTCTAGAGGTTCCATTCTAGCTCTTCCATGGTTAGAGTCGTATCATTTTTCAATTATCTAAAATCCAACCAAGAAGACCGAAAAATTTGAATTCTTTAAAAAGGCGGGGGTGATTATGATATTTTAGAAGACTAAATGTGTCTGTAACCAAACTGAATCTTGTAGAGAATGTTGCAAATATTTTGATGTATTAATATTTAAGATCCCATGGTTGCAGTCGAAACACTCCTAAATCTTTTAAAATATAATCAAAATGACACCAAAATCATTTTTAAAGGGTGGCTGATTATTACATTTTAGGTGTCAAGAAATGTCTGGCACCAAAGCGAATCTTGCATACGAGACTGTTGCGAACATGATGATGTATGATTATTTAAGATCCTATGGTAGGAGTCGGTGCAGTTCCAATTTTCTAAAATCCGAAAAAAAGTTACCAAAATTTAAATTATTAAAAAGGGGGCGGGACTGATTAGTACATTTTAGAACACTAGAGATGTCTTGAATCAAATTGAATAATATAGAGGACACTGTTTAAAATATATTTATGTATTAATATTTAAGATCACATCGTTAGAGTCGTATCACTCTTCAATTATCTAAAATCCAAAAAAAAAAAGACCGAAAAATTAGAAATAAAAAAGGGAGAAGAGTGATTAGGTCATTTTAGGTGGCTAGAAATGTCTGGAGCCAAACTGAATCTTGTAGAGGAGACTATATCGAACATTTTGATGTATTAATAATTAAGATCCTATTTTTGGAGTCGGTGCACACCTCATTTTTTTAAATACGATTAAAAAGACACAGAAATTTGAATTTTTAAAAAGGAGGGGGTTGATTAGGACATTTTAGAACACTAGAAATGTCTAGAACCAAATTGATTATAATAAACAACAAAATATATTTTTATAAGGGGGGGGGTTGATTAAGAAATTTTAGGGGTCAAGAAATGTCTGGAACCAAACTGAATTCTGAAGAAGAGACTATTGCAAACATTTTCATGTATTAATATTTAAGATCCTATGGTTTGGGTCGGTGCACTCCTCAACTTTCTAAAATCCGATCAAAAAGACACAACAATTTGAATTCTTAAAAATGGGGATGGTTAGGAGATTTTTCTATGATATTTCAATATTAATATTTGTTGTTCCTTTGCAATGAATGTTAATACATATCATAAAGAAATAAATAAATGCACTTATAAATAACAGTGAATTATGCTTTACTAATTATGCATACATTTTATTTGCCATTAAGCAAGAAGTTAATTGCCTCTTCAATATCGATCACTCCAATTTTTTCCAACTCCTCTCCTTAAAACACCATCTCTCAAATGATCTTGTCCCTTGGTTGATCATAAATATCAGAATAGATTTTAATTTACAGAACAAACACTAACAATTGAGGTTGAAATAGTAAAGATTATTTGTACTCTCATTATTTCAAAATACTGGAATATGCAAGTTAAAGCATCCATGGAATTTAAGATTTAATTTCTTTGAAACATTGAGTTATCTACTTATACATTTTTTTATAATAAAACCATAAATATCCTTAGCCAAAGAGTGCTAGTTTGTAATATTTTTTACTTTTCCAAAGCCAATACACTCAATGTTTAAGCTTTGTATTGACACTCAAATTCTCACTGGGTATTTGCATTGAATTGTTGGTCCTGATATAATTAAACCTTGTTTACAAAAAAAAGAGGTTTAATGACAAATAAACTAAACCAGGAATACAAGTATATTAGGAATATACCTGTATTCCTGGTTTAGTTATATTAGAAAAGAGAAATTTTAACAGTCATATCTCATGAATGTACTTTGAGAAGTTTTCTCAATCGTTTACTTTACCAATGAAGAATGTCTACTTATTTTTAATTCTTGAAAGGACATGCTTACAATTTTGAAATATTTATTTTTTAAATCAAAAGAGCTTGTTTTTCTTTTGAATTATTTTCATATGTTTTTTCTCATTGGTATGTTTTCTTTTTTATTCAATAATTTATACATTCAAACATCTTTATAATTTTTACAGTACAGAATAATAATTTCATTATATTCCTCTAGAATGATTTCTTTCAAATTAAAACAAGTTTTTTTATAAATAGGTGTTAAAAATAGGTGTATAAGAATAGGTGTTAAAAAGTAAGTGTAATTGAATACGTGCAAGACAGAAAATAAAATTTGATAATTATATGGTCCATAAGTCAAGATATCTTAATGAGAAAAATTTTTTTAATTAAGTTCATCATCTTTACAAAAAACATGTTACTTGTTAACACTGGACGTTGAAATTTGTAAAAACATTGATAAATCAGTTATCTGAATTCACATATTTAAATTTTACCTAATGTACTTTGGATAATAATTTAATAGCTTAAAAGTGTGGAACACAAAGAATAATTTATGAAATGTAATATTTTTAAATAATTGTTTGTATTTCATTTTTTTAGGATGTTACTGGGCATATACTATTTGGTAGTTTAGGAAGATCTGGATGTTTCTCAAAAGGGTAAATTATGAGATCTAGTTTATTTATCTGATAAAATTAGTGATACTATAATTCCATTCTCATATTTTTATGTAGTCTAATTGAAATTACAATGAGTAAAATAAGACGTAACCTACGTGTTCATTCATTTTATTCAAAACAAAATTTTTCTCAGTTTAAATCTGTATTTTATTGATTATGAAATTTACAAATTTGAAGGACATGTAATGAAATTTTTTTATTTGTAATTAAATTTTATTCTGAGAAGTTTTCATTAATAATTAAGTTTTATGAAGTTTCCTTTTTTTGGGAGCTATATTTCATATTTTTATCAAAATACAATTAAAAGTTAACACTTTTTATTTGCAAAAGAAAATATAAAATGTTTACTGAGTACTGCTTGTTAAATAAATTTATCTAATCTCTCATAAAAAAAATTAATAGCATGTTAAATTACATTTCAGAAAATTAAAATATCTAAAAAAAATTTTTAATTTTGATTTTATAAATAATCCTGTTGAGAGAGAACTGCTAATGATATCTTTATCAGCCAAATAATATTAATTAGATATTATAATTTTTCATAGGCATGTCAACCTGCTAAACCTGGAAAAAAATTTAAGACTCGCATAAAAGATCATTGAATCCTGCTGGATATATCTCATGAGAAAACAATAAGTTACATCTCATTAGCTTACTTTTTGGGAATCTCCCTGGATTATTGATCCATAAATCAAGATCTATAACAACAACACAAGAATAATTTGCTAAATTATTTTATACCAAAATAGAAGACATTTAAAATATATAAAGAATTTTAAGTCTATAAATACAAAATGGAAAAAATAGTTTCTTTTCGTCAACTTTCCTTTTTTCCTCAATCATCTACATTTTTTTTTTTTTTTTTTTTAATGTTTTAATTTTTATGGAGGTATTTTGTAAATTAGAGTGATTTAAGTGAATAAATTTCCTAAATGAATAATTTTTAAATTCTAATAAAAAGATTTGAATTTATGCATACAAATAATTTTACCACATAGATTGCAATAAACTTGTTTAAAAAAATGTTTCCCTTTTGCTAATAAAGTTAATTTTTTATTAACAATTTAAAAGATAATATGTGAGAGAATATTTTAGCTAAGGATGCTTAGTTTCCCATTAAGAAAAAACAATTTGGGCAGTACATTTCGGTCATAATAATTTTAAGAAAGTGAGTACTGCTTTTTTTTTTTAATTGTTATATGTAAAGGAGTATATCAAGTTTGCATTTTTTTATCAGACTAAGGACAGCAACAGTTTTTAAATATTGGATCAAATTTTGACTTCAAAGTCTACCTTACTCTTGGGAAAACGTATGTGTAAAAGATACAAAATTAAAAACAAAGATACAATGAAACTGTTTTCTAGTGTTATTATTGACAGTATCATTTTTGTAATAGATTTAGTAATAAAGTAAAAAAATTGCTTATTTCTTATCAATAAATAATGATTATCAAAAATAAAATAAAAAATTTTCCAGGCTTTGGGTGAATATAAATCTTTAAACATTTATTCCAGTTATAAGTTTTATTTTATTACATAGTTAATTCCACCATTTTTAAGGGCTTGAAATTAAGTACTGAATATAAATTTTTTTATCAACTAAAATTTAGTAAATTGTGGAAATATATAATGCTACCTACAAATAAAAATCAAATTAAATTGATAAAATAATAAATTAGAAACATGATGTGAGATGAAGTAAATTGATCAAAATAAGATTAGAAATTTTATTTTAGAAGTAGTTAGATAAATGATCCATTGAGATTTCAGAATTTACTCCCTAAAAATATTATTCAATTTAAAAGAAACATAGAATTTTACGATCATTCTGTCATAAATAATTTTTTAATCTAAAATATTTAGTCTTTTTTATTAAAGAGAAAAAATTTTAAAATATTTATTATATATTATATTAAGCGATTTTAAATATTAATGCATTAATTTGCTTTTGTATTTAAAAAATCTTTGCTTGTGTTTTTCTCAATTGCTTACATTATTACATTTGCCCTATTAGTTCGCGTCATTGTATGGGCCCCTTTTCGGTCATTCTCTTTAGGATTTGTATTAAATAAGAACCCTCGCCTAAATATACCAAGTATGGTTACAGTTTACCTTGAAGCCACTAGTTCCCATAAACTCTCATGTTTGTAAAATTGCAAAGAAATTTCTTTGTAGAAAATACAAGAATTTATTTGCACGCTTCACACATTCTTAGCGATGAGAAATTTTATTTAAAAGATTCTACAAACACATTAACATGATTAATATCAAATATTCATATATCAAGAATAAAAATCGAGAATAAATGTGGAATTAGAAAGAGTAATAATTTTTAAAATTGGTAGTGTGAATTTTTTGACTTGAGAAGGTAAACAAAAAGTAATTGTTATAAGTTTTTCTCTATACTTAAATATATTAAACGTAATAGCTTAAAACATTAAATTTTCTGATGTGCCTTAGATTATCACAAAGTTGTGTCTGAAAAAGTATGTTTGTATATGGAAAATTTCTTTGTTGTTAGAAATTCAACTACATACTTTTAATTTTTCAGTTTACAAACTGTAATGATCTTCAATTTTGAAGCGCTTTTTAACATTAAGCTTTTAGATCATCACATAGCTATTATGCTACAAAGTTTCTCAGACTTGTACTTTTTTAACAAATTTTATTTATTACTCAAACAAATGTCTTCCTGCAGTAAAGTTGCACAAATAATTCAAATATTGTAATAATATCTTATTTTTTATTAAATAATAAATATTTCCCCACTCATATATATTTTAGGAAAGTAAGAAATTATTTTCATAATTTGAACTACTTTTTTTTTGTAAGTCTATATTTCATTTTGAGGTATACTTTATTTCTGTAATTTCTGTTATCAATCCTTTTTTTTTTTTTTTTTTTTTAAAAAAAGCAAAATAAACATTTTTTATTTCTTCTATATTTTGATATTGTCAATTCAAATTGGTATAACAAAAACTAAGTGATTTCTTGTCCCATTTTTACATACCATTTCATATATGTTTCTTTTTAACGGTAAATTCTTTGTTTTCAAAACTTTAATTCTTTAAGAAGTATGTTTCAAAATATATTATTTATTATAGTTTAATAAAACACAATCAATCATATATGGAATATTTCATTTTATGTTTAAAAGTCCATTTTATATTAAACAGGACACACATGAATTTTGTATTCAAATAAGCATAGTAAGATAAATATAAACTGTTTTTGCAATAAGAATTTCTCTCATTAAAAAAGTTAAATTTGAAAATCATTCTTTATGTCTGCATGGATAATTTTAAAAATAATTTATTGTAGAACGAATGTATTAGCTATTTGTTTAATTTATTATTAATTTTGATAGTAAAATAGTTACTTAAATACTCTTTGATAAAATAATTACCTGTAAGTTTATGCTACATCCAAAGAATTAAGCTTTAAATATGATTTCAACTAATCACTAGTATACTATTTCAAAATTCTAATCAGTGATTCTAATCACTAGTATACTATTCTAAAATTTAAATTTTGAGGAAAGATTTTATGTCTTTATTAAATGGAAATGCTGTACTAACATTTTCATAAAAGTGAGATTTACATGCTATTGGTAATTCAAAATTTAAGTAATTTTTCTTTAAATAAAAGCAATAAATTGTATTATGAAATATGAAAAATATCTGAATTTCTTGACAAATTACTTTACAAATGCAATTTTGTAATTTTTTATTCTCAGTGATGAAAAGGAAAAAATATTTCATGAGTTAGTAAACTTGTACATCTGAAAAATATTTTTAATATTTTAGGTTATTTTATATTTCATGCATTTATTATTTTGAAGAATAATGGTTCCAGTAATTGAAATTAATGTTCTGATAACTGTAAATTGGGACTTCATTTTGCAATAAATTTAGTCCAAGGATGAAATTGAAGTTGCATTTTTTGATCGCTATTTATTAAGGAAGTTACAGTTAATGAGGAAAGGGTACAATCGTTGAATACACGCTTCCACTCTCCCTTGTACTGTTGAGAAATATATGAATTGTATTTTTTCCTTATGAAAATTTGTTTTTAAAGAAAGCTCCAATGAACAAATCAAAGAGCTTGCCTTCTTTCAGATGAACACGTTGGAATAACTAAGAAGACAAAAAATATAATCTCAAAATGAAGTAGATAAATTATTTCTCCCTAAATTAAATTTGAAATATGTACCAGCATGATGAGTAATGAAGCCTAATTGAGTATAAATTTTAAATGTTATAGTTGGTTTAAAATTTTGACATCCATTCTAAAATCTTTTTTTATATCATAATTGTTCTATTATTTTGTGCTGAAAAGATTAAAGGTTTTTTAATATCTTTGAAAAATTAAAGATATTTTCCTTTGGCCCTTTTATTGTAATGTATTTGTATGTTTTAACTAACTGTATGATAAAGCTAATTTTATCATGCATAAATATTGAATCTAAAATGGAAGATAGACTTTTTCAAAGATTTAAAAGAATGGTTGTTTAAACAGTATAGTTTATTTCTATCTAGTTTTTTTTATAAATACAAATGAAATATTTTATTTCTATTTATTCATTTGTTTTAAATTTTAGTCTTAATTAGCGACAAAAATGTTTTATGAAAAATTATATATATATATATATATATATATATATATATATATATATTTATTGTGTGTAGAACTCAAAAAGTCTGGAATAATTTTTTTTCCCCCTAAGCTGAGTTTGATATTTTATACTTACACTTGTCTCATCTTAGTAATCATTTCATGTACATTTCAATATATTGGTACAAAAATAGATTTTACTGATTGAAATGTAATTTTAAGAATATTTCTTTACTATTTTGAATTGTTTTTAAAGTGCTTTTGTAGATCATACACATAATACATATTTATTTACATTGAAAAAAAATTATAACAGCACAGTGTGCTGTGTTTCAAACCTGAATTGATTTTAAACTTTTCAATCAATATGAATTATTTTAAGGAATGGCTGTCATTTTTCACTGTAAAATTCCATTGAAATATTGTGCATTTCTCATTTATTTGGGTGAATATCACTGAGCAGCTTATTTAGAAAGGCTGCAATATAAGCTATTCTACAAAGTTCTTTATTTTTGAAAATAAGATCATATTCCTTTATTTTGTATTTACTGTATATTATTTTGGACATGTTGATCATATATTCTATAAATTAAGTGAATTACACTGTCTTTATTCCAGGTATTGATGTAACATTTTGAAGTGTGATTGCTTGGCATCTGTATTCAGGGTACAGAGGGTATTTACACATTTTTACAACGCTTTCGATAACGAATTAGAAAAAAGTAAATGTTTTAGAATAAAAATTTTGGGCAACAGCTTATTATTTGAAATGTGAAATATATTCTACTGTCAAAATGTCACATATAAATATGCTGTGAACTGAAGGATATGCTTCTGCGCTTTCCGAAGATAAACGTTCTTATTCCAGAATTCAAAAACGTGAAATGCATGGTGTTAAAATTTCTAAGTTCAAAATAAGCAATATTAATCGGATAGGTAAATCGGATAGGTCCATCATTATTTCTACATAGAAAAAAGACTCCAAACGAATATCTGTAAAAGGTACGTACTGTTTCCAATGTTTATAAAATGAAATCGCTGGTAGCAAGAGAAAATCCGAAAATACAGAAATCAATTGCAAAGTCTTTAGATACATCTGTAGCAACAATAAATAAAGTAATAAACCAGTATTTACAACTTAAAATTGCAACTAATAAACATAATGTTCACCAGCTTTTGCCGAGACATGTGGCTGAACGCAAAACATTTTGTAGAATCCTGTATGAAAATCACTTAGCAAGAGATAAATGAAAAAACATTGTGACCCTTGATGAAGCATGGGTTTACTTAAATGACTGCAACAAAAAGGTCCATTTACTACACAAAACAAGGAGAAAAATGTATAAACCAAGTTCCGTCAATTTGAGGAAAGTTTCACTGTAAGGAATTTATGATAGTCTCAGGTTTCTCTTACAATGGGTAATTAAAAATAAGAAGAGTGGAAAGAAATGTTAAAATCAGCTTATCGTACTATCAGGAGAAGGTTTTAAGTCCAATATTTACAAAAGAAATTCCACTTTTTATCCCAATGACTTTCAAAGAAAGAAACTTCATCAAGACAAAGCTATAAGTCATACTTCGAAAACTACCACTGCATTCCTTGAAAAATTCATGTATAATACAGGTATTGCAAGTATACATTTTCAACATATCCCTGCAAAGTCTCCTGACATTTCAATGGACTATTTTGCCTTTGTTCTGTTAAAAGAACTCTTTCTAAACGCAAACCCACCACAATAGATGGACAATGGAAAGTAGTGGAAAAGGAATAGAGAGCAATACCCCTGAAATTTCATGAAAAACCCTTCTATCATGGAAATCACAATGTAGACTAATAGTCCAGAAAAAGGCTATCAGATCGAACATTTAAAAATAATCTTTACATTTTAAACATTAATTAAACGGCTGTTAAATTGTTCTAAAAATGTGTTAATACCCTCTGTATAAATAGGCTATGTTGATGAGTCAAATGATTTAATCGTGTTATGAGGGTTGTATCAAAACACTAACTACATAGCATATTAAATTTCTTGGCAGAAAATTTTGGAGAGCTGCTGCTAATAACATAATTTACTATGTAATACAAAGCCAAGGTCTATTTTATTTGAAGTAAACTTTGTGATAATTGCATTTGTTATTTGGCTGTATTTTTAGTTTAAATTAAATTTTGAAACTCCAACGCATTGTACGATTTTTATGCTATCGAAGATGCTGCGTTGGAAAAGCACATTTCAATATTTTGAGTAACTTTCTATATTATATTTAATGATGTATCACGTGTTCCTATATCGCATAATACGGAATAAGCATTCAAATATAACTTTTTCTGTTTCTATAATTATTGACAAAAAGTATAGTAATCAATTATCATTTATTCATAAATTTTTATTCATGACTATCTTTATTAATTGCTAATTATTAAAAAGTAAAATAATTGTAATCTGTTAAATGCAATAATTTTATATAATTATTAAATAAATTTATATGCAACTGTGTTAAATTGTTTGTAAATTATTAGATAGGCATTTAAAAGAAAGTTGTGCTTCAAAAAATAGTTATACATTATTAAATTTTAAAAATTTCCTATTATGATAAATAACCAGCATATTAGAAAAAGATGTACTACAAATCTATTTTGGTAGCAAGACTTTATTAATTGAATTCATGTTGCTAATTTACTTGAAAACAAATGAGATTAATGGCTGTAACCCAACAAATGAAATCTGTTTATTCACTATTAGGAAAAATGTTAATATTTAAAAAGTTATCAGCAGATCAATACTAAAAATGCTATATTTTTGTTATTTTTTTAGTATACATATTCCATTTAATAATAAGAAATTGAACATTGTTACCCAATTTGTATGTGTAAAAAAGATTTCTATTTTGTTATAGCTACTTTTTTTGTTTCATGGTTGACTATAGGTTGATTTTGAGCAGCTACTATTTGCAAAGCTGCAATGATTGGACTGCCAGTAATAAGTCATTATCATTATGTCACATTGCTCACAAATTATCTATAACAGATTGCTTCCCATAATAACAGAGAGCTTGTTGCAAGTCATTATGTAATCGCTTTATATTAATGGAACGCAAATATTTAACCTCTAAATACTAATGAATTTGAACAGATTAAATAGAGCAAAACTTTGAATTATCAAATAATATAATTTTTGACGATAAATAATCAAAAGATATTAAAGTAATTAAAAAAAACTAATTAACGTTAAAGTATGTTCACGTGGCAAAATTAGAAGAATTGTTAGACACTAATAAGAAGCAAATTATTTTTATCTGCAAACTGCCCGAATATTTATCAAATAATATTGTGCAACGTCATTTATAATCTTAAGAGAGAAATAATTTTATAAAATTAAATTTAGAAAAGATGCATTGAGCATATAAAAGATCCGAAAATTTTGTTGAGTCTATTTAAGTTATTTACAAATAGTGATCATAAATGTGCGACGAGGAAATAAAACACAAGAATTGTCTATGAAAAATTTACCAAAAATGACTAAGGACCTTCACTTCAAATTATTAGAAAAACAATGCAACAATTTTTCATGTTGGTGAATAAAATAATGCATCAATTTTTTAACAACAATCTCGATTTCTTTTACCGTTTTAAGATGGATTCCAGTACCAAATTTTATAAATTTAAAAAATAAAAGTGTGTCAAGGAGCAAAATATGAATTACTTGACTTTTTTTTTTTTTTTTTTTTTGTCAAAATATGACTGAAGTGTTTCTCTTAAGATTTTGCAGGCATTTTTTACTATGGAAGAAAAAAATTTTAAGATAAAAATCAGGCAAAATCCACAAAATTAAAGAAAAAAACTACAATAACGAATTTAGCTATTTCCACCGTGAAAAATAAAATACTTAATATAAATTACTTATGGAGCAGTAAAAAGAGGCATTACGGAACTTCAATTTAAAAGTTGGCAGAAGCACGTAAAGAAGTCCTAGAGAAATAGGAATCGTCTTCTGCTAAGAATGAAAGCAAATTAAAATAATTAAAGGACTTCAGTTGTGATTATTATATATATTAAGTCAGTTATATACATATTATTAAATATACATCATAATAAAATTGCATATTGTTCTCTAAATCATGAACAAGTAATGTTTCACACAGGAAAAAGAAATAAAATGTTTATTATATATGAAGTGGGGTAATGACAATGTTACCGAATTTCATTTTATATTCATTAAGAAATCAATGCTATTTTCCCTCTCTAAATGTAAGCACTTTAAAAGTAATATACATCAGACTTTACAAAATAAAATTAAGCGGGGGGGGGACATTTTAACCTATTAAATTTCGATTCCTTGTTAATAAATTCCGATAACCTTGTTAAATTAATACTTTCAGTTTTTAGAATTTTGATTAAAAGATAGGATAATATTTTATTAAAGAAACACAAATTCGCAGAATAAAAAATTTAGTTAATGGATTTAATAAACAGTAAGAGAAACTTTATTATTTTTATTTATATCAAAAAGTAAGCATATTAAACATTTCCATGAATATAAAATAAATTATTCTCATAAATTTAATTTTCTGAAATGTTGTAAACATGAATCATTGGTCAAATAGATCATTTATCAAATAATTGAGCAATTAATAGAGGTCGCCTCTAAATCTTCACTAGTAAACATAAAATTCGCATAGGAAGTCATCTTATTCGATGTTGGTTGTTATTAAAAAATCTGCAAATACTGAATTTGTCACTTTTAATCCCTGGTCTTTGTTCCTAACTCGAGATTTAAAAAAATACAATTTGAAATAATAGCTGAAGAAGTTCAAAATTTAAAACTGCAAAATTGCTTGTAACACGGGAAAACATGTCCCTTGATACGCAAATTACAGACTAAGATGTGTTAAAATTTATCACAGAAGGCTTTTAAAAAACGTTATAAAATAGAAGATGGCGAATAATTGCAGATAATTATTACTATTAAGGACATTTATTTCAACATTCATTGAAGTAAAATATTCATTTAGTATATTGAAAACTGCTATATTGACCTCTCTTAAATTATTTTAAAGGGAAGAATTATAAAATTATTTTAATTCTACCTTTTAAAATAATGATTGAGAGCAGAGAAATGATGAAAAAATTCATTTTAGTGGAATCTGATAAAAAAATTAATAGGAAATAAACTAATACCTTATTTTTAAGCTTTGGTAAAAATAAAGAAAAAAATGTATAAATTCAAGCGAAGAGATTATAGAAATTGATAACTGAGGCTTAGGGTACACTACCACTAAAATATTTAATATGAAAAATGTATGCAAGAAACCATCGTAAACATTGAACACGCTGACACATTTCATGTCCTTTCTCTCTAGTGTCAGTGTTCGATTTTGAATGTAGCTCTCTTCCTTAAATAAGGCCCTGATTTAGAAATAAATGCAGAAGATGCGGCAACACATTCTATTAAAAATGATGGTTCTTTAATTCTGCAATAGATTTTAGGAGTTTTTTTATTTATTTATTTATTTATTTTTGTGGTAGGTTTTAGAAATATCCAGTTGAACATTACAGCAAAGAGCCAACTCGTGCATTCCTGCTTTGTAGATATTCTAGTTAAGATTACCGGTTCTTTCTGTTTTTTTTTTTTATTTTTTTTTTTTAAATTTAAAAAGAAAGCTTATGATCGCTTATTTGATGACATTTATCCTTAAAAAGGAGAGAGAAAATGTTTTAGACATAAATGTAAGATTATAAAAATATCCCGTTTTTCAACATTTTGAAATACAAATAAGTCTTCTATGAACCTTTGATAAGATTGGCACGGTAAAAAGAGGTTCAGAAATTCGATACTGATCTTTGATAAATACCAGGAAACAAATTGCTCATTTCAATATTAATTATAAGAAAGCAATTCATAAATAATTTTCAAATTAATTTTATTTGTTACATTACCGGGGTTTTATTTCAGTTGACATATTCTCTAAAAAAGCCCACATCAACTTCGTAATTTTAAAATATTGTCTCAACTGTAATACCAATTTATCGTCATTTTATTTTTTAAACGCTTATGATGCAAAAGTTGCGCTTCTTTTTATTAAAACAGAATCTTTACATAAAGTACCCAGGAATATTTGACACATTTGATAAATAAATATTTTAATCAAGGTTATTATATTCGATTTTTTAAATTATCTTTGGGATTCAATTTTGCATTCAGTGAAGAAACTAGCATTTAATGTTTATCTAGTAAATGCATGACTTTTGCTGGGAATAAATTTGCAAAGATTTTAAATAGGTAGGCAGTGCTAAAATAATAATAAATGTTCACAACAGTCTCCTCTAAAAGATTCAGTTTGGTTCCAGACATTTCTGTTCTTCTAAAATGTCCTAATAATCCTCCCCCCTCTTTAAAATATTAACTTGTTTTTTTTTTTTAAATCGGATTTTAGGAAATTGAGGAGTGTTATGATTCCAACCATGGGATCTTCAATATTAATACATCAAAATAATCACAAGTCTACTCTACAAGATTTAGTTTGCCCCCAGACATTTCTAGCCACATAAAATGACCTAATCACGACCCACCTTTTTTTAAGAATTCAAATTTTTGTGTCTTTTTGGTCGGATTTTAGAAATTTGAGGGGACTGCTACAACTCAAACCATGGGATGTTAAATATTAATACATCAATATGTTTGCAAGAGTGTCCTATACAAGATTCAGTTTGGTCCCAGACATCTCATACTCCTAAAATGTCTTAATCACCACCCACCCCCTTTTAAAGAATTCAAATTTTTTGGTCTTTTTGGTTGTATTTTAGATAAATGAGTGATACGACTCTAACCATGCGATCTTAAATATCAATACATTAAAATGCTCGCAACAGTGTCCTCTATGAGATTCATTTTGGTTCTAGACATCTCTAGGGTTCTATAATGTCCTAATCAACCCCCCCTATTTTTAGGGTATTCAAATTTTTGTGTGTTTTTAATCGTATTTTAAAAAATTGAGGATTGCACCGATTCCAACCGTAGGAGCTTAAATATTAATACATGAAAATGATCGCAACAGTCTTCTCTGAAAGATTCAGTTTGGTGCCACACATTTCTTGACACCTAAAATGTCCTAATCAGCCACACTATAAAAATCAATTTTGTGTCATTTTGATTATATTTTAAAAAATTGAGGAGTATTATGACTCCAACCATGGGTTCTTCAATATTATAACATAAATATTTTCGCAACAGTCTTCTCTACAAGACTTAATTTGGCTCTAGACATTTCTTGTCACTTAAAATGATCAAATCACGTCCCTTCCCCCTTTTTTCAGAATTCAAAATTTTCAGTCTTTTTTTGGATTTTAGATAATTGAGGTATAAAACGACCCCAACCATGGGAAATTTCACATTAATACATCAATGTCTTCTTTAAAATTCAATTTGGTTCCAGACATCTCTAGCGTTCTAAAATGTCCTATTCAGCCCCGGTTCTTTTTTAAGAATTCAAATTTTTGTGTCTTTTTGCTCGGATTTTAGAAAATTCAGAAAAGCTACAACTCCAACCATATGATCTTAAATATTAATACATCAAAATGTTCGCCACAATATCTTCTACAAGATTCAGTTTTGCTCCAATTATTTCTAGCCACCTAAAATGACCTAATCATTTTAGGTGGCTAGAAATGTTTGGAGCCACATCAATACATCAAATTGTTTGCAACAGTCTCGTCTACAAGATTCAGTTTGGTGCTTGACTTTTCTTGACAGCTAAAATGTCCTAATCACCCCCCATACAAAAATCAATTTTGTGTCCTCTACATTGTATTTTAAAAAATTGAGGAGTGTTAAGGCTCCAACCGTGGGATCTTAAATATTAATACATCAAAATGTTTGCAACAGTATACTCTGCAATATTTAGTTTCCTCCAGACATTTCTAGTCACCTAAATTGACCTAATCACACTACGCCCCTTTTTTAAGAATTCTAATTTTTGGGGTATTTTGATTGGATTTTAGATAATTGAAGAGTGATACGACTCTAGCGATGCAATCTTAAATATTAATAAATAAAGATTTTTTGTAACAGTGTCCTCTATGTGATTTAATTGAATTCCAGACATCTCAAGTGTTCTAAAATGTACTAATCAGACCCCCTCCTCTTTTAATAATTGAAATTTTTGTGTCTTTTTTTCGGATTTTAGAAAATTTGAAGTGCACCGTCTCCAACCATAGGATCTTAAATATTAATACATCATTATGTTCGCAACAGTCTCCTCTGCAAGATTCAGTTTGGTGCCAGACATTTTTTGAAACCTAAAATGTCCTAATCAGCCCCCCTATAAAAATCAATTTTGTGTTTTTTGATCGTATTTTTAATAATTTATGAGTGTTATGATTTCAAAGAGGGGATCTTTAATATTAATACATCAAAATGTTTTTAATAGTCTCTACTTAAGAATTCAGTTTGGTTCCAGATATTTCTTGACACCTAAAATGTCCTAATACCCCCACAATAAAAGAGAATTTTGTGTTTTTGATTGTATTTTAGAAAATTGAGGAGTGTTATGACTACTCCAACCATGGGATCTTTAATATTAATATATCAAAATGGTTGCAACAGTTTGCTATACAATATTTAGTTTGGCTACAGACATTTCTAGCGCCTAAAATGAGCTAATCACGCCAATCCCCTTTTTTAAGAATTCAAATTTTTGTGTCTTTTTAGTTTGATTTAAAAAGTTGAGGTGTCTTACGACTCAAATAATGGGATCTTATATATTAATGCATGAAAATGTTCGCACTATTCTTATCTACAAGATTCATTTTGGTCTCAGACACCTCTAGTCTTTTAAAATGCCCTACTCAGCCCCTCCTCTTGTTAACTATTCAAATGTTTGTGTTGTTTTGGTCGAATATTAGAAAAATGAGTCATTGCACCGACTCCAACCATAGGATCTTAAATATTAATGCATCAAAATTTGCGCAACTGTCTCCTCTACAAGATTCAGTTTGGTGACTGAAATTTCTTGGCACCTAAAATGTCTTAATGATTCCCCCTTATAAAAATCATTTTTTTGTCTTTTTCAAATAATTGAGGAGTGTTAAGGCTCCAAACAAGGGGTGCTTAAACATTATAACATTAAAATCATCGAAACATTCTCCTCTTCATGATTCAGTTTGGTTCCAGACACCTCTAGTCATCTAAAATGTCCTAGTAAGCCCCCCCTTTTTAAGAATACAAATTTTTGTCTTTTTGTTCGGATTTCAGAAAATTTAGGAGTGCTACAACTTAAACCATGGGAAGTTAAATGTTAATACAACAAATTGTTTGCAAGAGTCTCATCTACAAATTTTATTTGGTTCAATATATCTCTAGTAATCTAAAATGTCGTAATCACCCCCTCCCTTTTAAAGAATTCAAGTTTTTCATTCTTTTTGGTTGGATTTAAGAAAATTGAGGAATGATACGACTCCAACCAAGATATCTTAAATATTAATATATCAAAATGTTTGCAATAGTCTTCTCTACAGTATTGAGCTCTCTCCAGACATTTCTAGTTACCTAAAAAGAACTAATCAAGTCCCCCCCCCTTTTTTAAGAATTCAAAATTTTCAGCCTTTTTTTTGGATTTTAGATAGTTGAAGAGTGATACGACTAAACCATGGGATATTAAATATTAATACATCAAAATGTTCGCAACAGTGTCCTCTATGTGATTCAATTTGATTCCAGACATCTCTAGTGTTCTAAAATGTACTAATCAGCCTCCCTCCTTTTTTAATAATTGAAATTTTTGTGTCTTTTCTTCGGATTTTAGAAAATTGGAATTGCACCGACTCCAACCATAGGATCTTAAATATTAATACATCATTATGTTTGCAACAGTCTCCTCGGCAAGATACAGTTTTGTGAAAGAAATTTCTTGACACTTAAAATATCCTAATCAGTCCCCTATAAAAATTAATTTTGTGTTTTTTGATTGTATTTTAAATTATTAAGGAGTGTTATGACTCCAACCATGGGATCTTATATATTAGTACATCAAAATATTCATAAAAGTCTCCTCTAAAAGATTCAGTTTATCTCCAGACATTTCTAGTTACTAAAACTTCTTAATCAACCCCCCCCTTAAAAGAAATCAAATTTTTTTCTTTTCGTTCAAATTTTAGAAAAATGAGGAGTGTTATAACTCCAACCATGTGAACTTAAATATTAATACATAAAGTGTTCACAACAGCGTCGTCTATGAGATTCATTTTGGTTCTAGACATCTATAGGGTTCTAAAATGTCCTAATCAATCCCCGCTATTTTTAGGGTATTCCAAGTTTTGTGTCTTTTTAATCGTATTTTAAATAATTGAGGATTGTACCGATTTCAACCGTAGGAACTTAAATATAATTACATTAAAATGATCGCAACAGTCTCCTCGGCAAGATTCAATTTGGTGCCACACATTTCTTGACACCTAAAATGTCCTAATCAGCCACACTATAAAACTTAATTTTGTGTCATTTTGATTATATTTTAAAAAATTGAGGAGTATTAAGATTTCAACCATGAGTTTTTCAATATTAATACATAAATATTTTGGCAACAGTCTTCACTACAAGATTTAATTTGGCTCTAGAATTTTCTAGTCACTTAAAATGATCAAATCGCGTCCCTTCCCCCTTTTTCAGAATTCAAATTTTTCAGTCTTTTTGGTTGGATATTAGATATTTGAGGCGTGATACAACCCCAACCATGGGAAATTTCACATTAATACATCAAAATGTTGGCATCAGTGTTTTCTTTAAAATTCAATTTGGTTCCAGACATCTCTAGCGTTCTAAAATGTCCTACTCAGCCCCTGTTCTTTTTTAAGAATTCAAATTTTTGTGTCTTTTTGGTCGGATTTTAGAAAATTCAGAAGAGGTACAATTCCAACCATAGGATCTTAAATATTAATACATCAAAATGTTCGCCACAATATCTTCTACAAGATTCAGTTTTGCTCCAAACATTTCTAGCAACCTAAAATGACCTAATCACGCCCCAATCCCTATTTTTTAAGAATTTAAATTTTTGTGTCTTTTTGGTCGGATTTTACAAAATTGGAAGTGCACCGACTCCAACCATAGGATCTTAAATATTAATACTTCATTACTTTCGCAACAGTCTCCTCTGCAAGATTCAGTTTGGCTCCTGACATTTCTAGTTACTAAAAACTCCTAATCGAACGAAATTTTTGGTCCTTAATAGAACTCAAATTTTTGTCTTTTCCGTCAAATTTTAGAAAAAGGAGGAGTGTTATGCCTCCAACCATGGGATCTTAAATATTAATATATGAAAATGGTTGTAACAGTACGCTATACAATATTTAGTTTGGCTACAGACATTTCTAACGCCTAAAATGAGCTAATCACGCCCCTCCCTTTTTTTAAAAATTCAAATTTTTGTGTTCTTTTGGTCAGAATTTAGAAAATTGGAAGTGAACTGACTCCAACCATACAATCTTAAATATTAATACATCAAAATGGTTGCAAATGTATCCTCTACAATATTTAGTTTGCTCCAGACATTTCTGGTCACTTAAAATGACTTAATCCCAGCACCCCCCTTTTTTAAGAATTCAAATTTTTATGTCTTTTTGGTTGGATTTCAGATAATTGAAGAGTGATACGACTCCAACCATGGGATGTTAAATATTAATACATTAAAATCATCGCAACATTATCCTCTTCAAGATTCAATTTGGTTCCTGACACCTCTAGTCATCTAAAATGTCCTAGGCAGCCACCCCCTTTTTAAGAATACAAATTTTTGTATCTTTTTGGTCGGAGTTTAGAAAATTGAGGAGTGCTACAATTTAAACCATGGGAAGTTAAATGTTAATACAACAAATTGTTTGCAAGAGTCTCGTTTACAAATTTTATTTGATTCAATACATCTCTAGTATCCTAAAATGTCGTTATACCCCCCCCCCTTTTAAAGAATTCAAGTTTTTCAGTCTTTTTGGTTGGATTTTAGAAAATTGAGGAATGATACGTCTCCAACCATGGGATCTTAAATATTAATGTATCAAAATGTTTTCAATAGTCTTCTCTACAGTATTTAGCTTGCTACAGACAATTCTAGTTACCTAAAAAGAACTAATCAAACACCCCCTTTTTTAAGAATTCAAATTTTTCAGCCTTTTTTTTGGATTTTAGATAATTGAGGAGTGATATGAACCCAATCATGGGAACTTCAATATGAATACATCAAAATCATCGCAACATTCTTCTCTACAAGATTCAGATTTGTTTCAGACACCTCTAGTTTTCTAAAATATTCTAATCAGTCCCCCCCCTTTTTTAAGAATTTGATTTTTTGTGTCTTTTTGGTTGGATTTTAGATAATTGAGGAGTGCTACAACTTAAACCATGGAATGTTAAATGTTAATGCATCAAATTGTTTGTAAAAGTATCCTCTACAAGATCCAGTTTGGTGCCTGACTTTTCTTGACAGCTAAAATATCCTAATAACCCCCCATATAAAAATCAATTTTTTGTCCTTTCTGTTGTATTTTAAAAAATTGAGGAGGGGTAAGGCTCCAACCGTGGGATCTTATATATTAATACATCAAAATGTTTGCAACAGTATACTATACAATATTTAGTTTGGTGCCAGACTTTTCTTGACAGCTAAAATGTCCTAATCACCCTCCATATAAAAATGAATTTTGTGTCTTTTCGATTGCCTTTTAAAAAATTGAGGAATGTTAAGGCTCCAACCGTGGGATCTTCAATATTAATACATCAAAATAATCACAACAGTCTACTCTACAAGATTTAGTTTGGCTCCAGACATTTCTAGCCACATAAAATGACCTAATCACGACCCACTTTTTTTTAAGAATTCAAATTCAATACATCAAAATGTTAAAATCAATACATCAAAATGTTAAAAATAGTCTCTTCTTCAGAATTCAGTTTGGTTCCAGATATTTCTTGACACCTAAAATGTCCTAATCAACCCCAGCTATAAAAGTGAATTTTGTGTGTTTTTGTTTGTATTTTAGAAAATTGAGGAGAGTTATGACTCCAACCATGGGATCTTAAATATTAGTATATCAAAATGTTCACAAATGTCTCCTCTAAAAGATTCAGTTTGGTTCCACACATTTCTAGTAACTTAAGTCTCATAATCAACCCCCCCTTTAAAAAGTCAAATTTTTTAATCTTTTCGGTCAAATATTAGAAAAATGAGGAGTGTTACGACTCCAACCAACTATCTTAAATATTAATACTTCAAATGTGCGCAACAGTCTCCTCTGCAAGATTCAGTTTGGTGCCAGACATTTCTTCTCACCTAAAATGTCTTAATCAACCCCTCTTAAAAATCAATTTTGTGTCTTTTTGATTGTATTTTAAAAAATTGAGGAGTGTTACGACCCCATCCATGCGATCTTTAATTTTAATACATAAAATATTTCGCATCAGTATCCTCTACAAGATTCAATTTGGTTCCAGACATCTGTAGTGTTCTAAAATGTACTAATCAGCCCACTTTCTTTTTAAAGAATTCAAATTTTTTGTCTTTTTGGTTGGTTTTTAAAAATTGAGAAGAACTCCAACTCCAACCATAGGATCTTAAATATTAATGCATGAAAATGTTCGAAAAACTCGCCTATACAAGATTCAGTTTGATTCAAGACATTTCTAGTCCTCTAAAATGTCCTAATACCCCCTTTATAAAGTATTAAACTTATGTTTTTTATCGTATTTTAGGAAATTGAGGAGTGTCATGATTTCAACCATGGGATCTTAAATATCAATACATCAAAATGTTAAAAATAGTCTCTTCTTCAGAATTCAGTTTGGTTCCAGATATTTCTTGACACCTAAAATGTCCTAATCACCCCCAGCTATAAAAGTGAATTTTGTGTGTTTTTGTTTGTATTTTAGAAAATTGAGGAGAGTTATGACTCCAACCATGGGATCTTAAATATTAGTATATCAAAATGTTCACAAATGTCTCCTCTAAAAGATTCAGTTTGGTTCCACACATTTCTAGTAACTTAAGTCTCATAATCAACCCCCCACCCTTTAAAAAGTCAAATTTTTAAATCATTTCGGTCAAATTTAAGAAAAATGAGGAGTGTTGCGACTCTAACAATTTTATCTTAAATATTAATACGTCAAAATGTGTGCATCAGTCTGCAAAACAAGATTCGGCTTGGTGCTTAACATTTCTGGACACCTAAAATGTCCTGATCTCACCCTTATAAAAATAAATTTTGTGTAATTTTGATTGTATTTGAAAAAATTGAGGAGTGTTAACATTTCAACCATGGGGTCTTAAGTACTAATACATCAATATGTTCGCAAATGCATTGCTACCAGAAATATTTTGGTCACAGACATCACTAGTCTCCTAAAATTTCCTATACAACCCCCTTTTAAAGAATTCAAATTCTTCGGTCTTTTTGGTTGGATTTTAGGTAATTGATAAGGTATAGGCACCTCTAACCATGGGAACTTAATTATTAATACATCAAAATATTCGGAACAATGTCTTCTATAAGACACAATTTGGTTCTAGACGTATCTAGTGTTCTAAAATGTCCTAATCAGCCCCTACACACCTATTTTAAGAATTCCAATTTTTGTGTTTTTATGATCGGATTTTAGAAATTTGAGGAGTGCACCGACTCCAACCATAGGATCTTAAATATTAATACATGAAAATGTTCGCAACAGTTTCCACTACAAGATTCAGTTTGGCTCCAGACATTTCTAGGCACCTAAAATGACCTAATCACGCCCACTTTCATTTTTTAAGAATTTTTGTGTCTTTTTGGTTAGATTTTTGAAAATTGAGGAATGCTAGAACTTAAACCATGGGATGTTAAATATTAATAAATCAAAATATTTGCAACGGTGTCCTATACAAGAATCAGTTTTGCCCCAGACATCTCTAGTCTCCTGAAATGACCTAATCACCCCCCCCCTTTAAAGATAGTAAAATTTCGGTGTTTTTGATTTGATTTTAAATATTTAAAGAGTGATACGGCTCTAACCATGGTATCTTAAATAATAATACATTATGAATTTTGCAACAGTGTCCTCTATGAGATTCAATTCCATTCCAGACATCTCAAGTGCTCTAAATTGTACTAATCAGCCCCCAACATTTTTTAAAAATACAGATTATTATGTCTTTTCCGTCGGATTTTAAAAAATCGGAATTGCACCGACTTCAACCATAGAAACTTAAATATTAATACATCATTGTGTTCGCAAAAGTCTCCTCTGCAAGATTTAGTTTGGTGCCAGACATTTCTTCTCACCTAAAATGTTCTAATCAACCCCCCTTAAAAATCAATTTTGTGTATTTTTGATTGTATTTTAAAAAACTGAGGAGTGTTATGATTCAAAGCATGGTATCTTCAATATTAATACATAAAAATGTTCGCAACAGTCTCGTCTAACATTTAGTTTGGCTCAAGACATTTCTAGTCACCTAAAATGACCTAATCACCTCTCCCCCTTTTTTAAGAATTCAAAGTTTTCGGTCTTTTTGTTTGGATTTTAGATATTTGAGGAGTGTTACGACACCAACAATGCGATCTTTAATATTAATACATCAAAATGTTCGCATCAGTGTCCTCTTTTACATTCAATTTGGTTGCAGACATCTCTCTTCGTCTAAAATGTCCTAATCAGCCCCCTTTCTTTTTTAAGATTTCAAATTTTTGTGTTTTTTGTTCAGATCTTAGAAAATTGAGAAGAGCGAACACTCCAACCATAGGATCTTAAATATTAATACATAAAAATGATCGAAAAATCGCCGCTATAAGATTCAATTTGATTCAAGATATTTCTAGGCATCTAAATTGTCCTAATAACCCCCACCCCCTCTAAAAATTATTAAACTTATGTTTTTTATCGTATTTTAGGAAATTGAGGAGTGTTATGATTTCAACCATGGGATCTTAAATATTAATACATCAAAATGTTTGCAATAGTCTCCTCTTCAGAAATCAGTTGGTTTCCAGACATTTCTTTACACCTAAATTGTCCTATTCACCCCCAGCTATAAAAGTGAATTTTCTGTGTTTTGTTTTGTATTTTAGAAAATTGAGGAGTGTTATGACTCCAACCATGGGATCTTAAATATTACTACATCAAAATGTTCATAAAAGTCTCCTCTAAAAGATTCAGTTTGGTTCTACACATTTCTAGTAACTAAAGTCTCATAATCAACCCCCCCTTTAAAAAGTCAAATTTTTTAATCTTTTCGGTCAAATATTAGAAAAATGAGGAGTGTTACGACTCCAACCAACTATCTTAAATATTAATACTTCAAATGTGCGCAACAGTCTCCTCTGCAAGATTCAGTTTGGTGCCAGACATTTCTTCTCACCTAAAATGTCTTAATCAACACCTCTTAAAAATCAATTTTGTGTCTTTTTGATATTATTTTAAAAAATTGAGGAGTGTTACGACCCCATCCATGCGATCTTTAATTTTAATACATAAAATATTTCGCATCAGTATCCTCTACAAGATTCAATTTGGTTCCAGACACCTGTAGTGTTCTAAAATGTACTAATCAGCCCACTTTCTTTTTAAAGAATTCAAATTTTTTGTCTTTTTGGTTGGTTTTTAAAAAATTGAGAAGAACTCCAACTCCAACCATAGGATCTTAAATATTAATGCATGAAAATGTTCGAAAAACTCGCCTATACAAGATTCAGTTTGATTCAAGACATTTCTAGTCCTCTAAAATGTCCTAATACCCCCCCTTTATAAAGTATTAAACTTATGTTTTTTTATCGTATTTTAGGAAATTGAGGAGTGTCAAGATTTCAACCATGGGATCTTAAATATTATTACATCAAAATGTTTGCAATAGTCTCTTCTTCAGAATTCAGTTTGGTTCCAGATATTTCTTACACCTAAAATGTCCTAATCACCCCCCACTCTTAAAGTGAATTTTGTGTCTTTTTTATTGTTTTTATAGAAAATTGATGAGTGTTATGACTCCAACCATGGGATCTTAAATATTAGTATATCAAAATGTTCACAAATGTCTCCTCTAAAAGATTCAGTTTGGTTCCACACATCTCTAGTAACTTAAGTCTCATAATCAACCCCCCACCCTTTTAAAAGTCAAATTTTTAAATCATTTCGGTCAAATTTAAGAAAAATGAGGAGTGTTGCGACTCCAACCGTGGTATCTTAAATAATTATACGTCAAAATGTGCGCATCAGTCTCCAAAACAAGATTCGGCTTGGTGCTTAACATTTCTGGACACCTAAAATGTCCTGATCTCCCCCTTATAAAAATAAATTTTGTGTAATTTTGATTGTATTTGAAAAAATTGAGGAGTGTTAACATTTCAACCATGGGGTCTTAAGTACTAATATATCAATATGTTCGCAAATGCATCCTCTACCAGAAATGTTTTGGTCACAGACATCTCTAGTCTCCTAAAATTTCCTATAAAACCCCCCTCTTTTAAAGAATCGAAATTCTTCGGTCTTTTTGGTTGGATTTTAGGTAATTGATAAGGTATAGTCACCTCTAACCATGGGATCTTAATTATTAATACATCAAAATATTCGCAACAGTGTCTTATATAAGACCCACTTTGGTTCTAGACGTATCTAGTGTTCTAAAATGTCATAATCAGCCCCTACACACCTTTTTTAAGAATTCTAATTTTTGTGTCTTTTTGATCGGATTTTAGAAATTTGTTGAGTGCACCGACTCCAACCATAGGATGTTAAATATTAATACATGAAAATGTTCGAAACAGTTTCCACTACAAGATTCAGTTTGGCTCCAGACATTTCTAGGTACCTAAAATGGCCTAATCACGCCCCCTCCCATTTTTTAAGCATATTTGTATCTTTTTGGTTATATTTTTGAAAATTGAGGAATGCTACAACTTAAACCATGGGATGTTCAATATTAATAAATGAAAATATTTGCAAGTGTCCTATACAAGAATCAGTTTTGCCCCAGACATCTCTAGTCTCCTGAAACGTTCTAATTACCCCCCCCCTTTAAAGATATTAAAATTTCGGAGTTTTTGGTTGGATTTTAAATATTTGAAAAGTGATACGGCTCTAACCATGGGATCTTAAATAATAATACATAATTAATTTTGCAACAATGTCCTCTATGAGATTCAATTCGATTCCAGACATCTCAAGTGTTCTAAAATGTACTAATCAGCCCTAAACATTTTTTAAATATTCAAATTATTATGTATTTTCGGTCGGATTTTAAAAAATCGGAAGTGCACCGACTTCAACCATAGGATCTTAAATATTAATACATCAATGTGTTGGCAACAGTCTCCTCTGCAAGATTTAGTTTGGCTCCAGACATTTCTAGTCACCTAAAATGACCTAATCACCTCCCCCCCTTTTTTAAGAATTCAAATTTTTCGGTCTTTTTGTTTGGATTTTAGATATTTGAGGAGTGTTACGACACCAACAATGCAATCGTTAATATTAATACATGAAAATGTTCGCATCAGTGTCCTCTTCCACATTCAATTTGGTTCCAGACATCACTTGTCGTCTAAAATGTAATAATCAGCCCCCTTTCTTTTTTAAGATTTCAAATTTTTGTTGTTTTTGTTCAGATCTTAAAAAATTGAGAAGAGCTAACACTCCAACCATAGGATCTTAAATATTAATACATGAAAATGATCGAAAAATTCGCCACTATAAGATTCAATTTGATTCAAGACATTTCTAGGCATCTAAATTGTACTAATAACCCCCCTCCTCTATAAATTATTATGTTTTTTTTATCGTATTTTAGGAAATTGAGGAGTGTTATGATTTCAACCATGCGATCTTAAATATTAATACATCAAAATGTTTGCAATAGTCTCCTCTTCAGAAATCAGTTGGTTTCCAGACATTTCTTTACACCTAAATTGTCCTATTCACCCCCAGCTATGAAAGTGAATTTTGTGTGTTTTTGTTTGTATTTTAGAAAATTGAGGAGTGTTATTACTCCAACCATGGGATCTTAAATATTACTATATCAAAATATTCATAACCGTCTCCTCTTAAAGATTCAGTTTGGTTCCACAGATTTCTAGTAACTAAAGTCTCATAATCAACCCCCCCTTTAAAATGTAAAATTTTTAAATCTTTTCGGTCAAATATTAGAAAAATGAGGAGTTTTGCGACTCCAACCAACTATCTTAAATATTAATACGTCAAAATGTGCGCAACAGTCTCCTCTGCAATATTCAGTTTGGTGCCAGATATTTCTTCTCACCTAAAATGTCTTAATCAACCCCCCTTAAAAACCAATTTTGTGTCTTTTTGATTGTATTTTAAAAAATTGAGGAGTGTTACGACCCCAACCATGCGATCTTTAATTTTAATACATAAAAAAGTTTCGCATTAGTATCCTCTACAAAGTTCAATTTGGCTCCAGACATGTGTAGTGTTCTAAAATGTCCTAATCAGCCCACTTTCTTTTTTAAAGAATTCAAATTTTTTGTCTTTTTGTTGGTTTTTAAAAAATTGAGAAGAACTACAACTCCAACCATAGGATCTTAAATATTAATGCATGAAAATGTTCGAAAAACTCGCCTATACAAGATTCAGTTTGATTCAAGACATTTCTAGAACTCTAAAATGTCCTAATAAACCCCCTCCTCTAAAAGGTATTAAACGTATGTATTTTTATCGTATTTTAGTAAATTGAGGAGTGTTATGATTTCAACCAAGGGATCTTAAATATTAATACATCAAAATGTTTGCAATAGTCTCTTCTTCAGAATTCAGTTTGGATCCAGACATTTCTTGACACCTAAAATGTCCTAATCACCCCCCAATATAAAAGTGAATTTTGTGTGTTTTTGTTTCTATTTTAGAAAATTGAGGAGTGTTATGACTCCAACCATGGGATCTTAAATATTACTACATCAAAATGTTCATAAAAGTCTCCTCTAAAAGATTCAGTTTGGTTCCACACATTTCTAGTAACTTAAGTCTCATAATCAACCCCCCACCCTTTAAAAAGTCAAATTTTTAAATCATTTCGGTCAAATTTAAGAAAAATGAGGAGTGTTGCGACTCTAACAATTTTATCTTAAATATTAATACGTCAAAATGTGTGCATCAGTCTGCAAAACAAGATTCGGCTTGGTGCTTAACATTTCTGGACACCTAAAATGTCCTGATCTCACCCTTATAAAAATAAATTTTGTGTAATTTTGATTGTATTTGAAAAAATTGAGGAGTGCACCGACTCCAACCATAGGATCTTAAATATTAATACATGAAAATGTTCGCAAATGCATTGCTGCACAAGAAATAATTTGGCTCCAGAAATTTCTAGTCACCTAAAATGACCTATACAACCCCCTTTTAAAGAATTCAAATTCTTCTGTCGTTTTGGTTGGATTTTAGATATTTGATAAGTGTATAGGCACCCTAACCATGCGATCTTTAATTTTAATTCATCAAAATTTTCGCATCAGTCTCTTCTATTAGATTCAATTTGGTTCTAGACATCTATAGTTTTCTAAAATTTCCTAATCAGCCCTTACACACCTTTTTTAAGAATTCAAATTTTTGTGTTTTTATGTTCGGATTTTAGAAATTTGAGAAGAAATACAACTCCAACCATAGTATCTTAAATATTAATACATGAAAATGTTCGCAAAAATCGCCACTACAAGATTTAGTTTGATTCAAGACATTTCTAGGCATCTAAAATGTCCTAATCACGCCCACTTTTATTTTTTAAGAATTTTTGTGTCTTTTTGGTTAGATTTTTGAAAATTGAGGAATGCTAGCACTTAAACCATGGGATGTTAAATATTAATAAATCAAAATATTTGCAAGTGTCTCTTCTTCAGAACTCAGTTTTGTTCCAGACATTTCTAGTCTCATTAAATTACCTAATCACCTCCCCTTTAAAGATAGTGAAATTTGTGTCTTTTGATTTGATTTTAGAATATTGTAAAGAGTGATACGGCTCTAACCATGGTATCTTAAATAATAATACATTATGAATTTTGCAACAGTGTCCTCTATGAGATTCAATTCCATTCCAGACATCTCAAGTGTTCTAAATTGTACTAATCAGCCCCCAACATTTTTTAAAAATTCAAATTATTATGTCTTTTCCGTCAAATTTTAGAAAAATTAGGAGCACCGACTTCAACCATAGAAACTTAAATATTAATACATCATTGTGTTCGCAAAAGTCTCCTCTGCAAGATTTAGTTTGGTGCCAGACATTTCTTCTCACCTAAAATGTTCTAATCAACCCCCCTTAAAAATCAATTTTGTGTATTTTTGATTGTATTTTAAAAAACTGAGGAGTGTTATGATTCAAAGCATGGTATCTTCAATATTAATACATAAAAATGTTCGCAACAGTCTCGTCTAACAAGTTTCAGTTTGGCTCAAGACATTTCTAGTCACCTAAAATGACCTAATCACCTCCCCCCCTTTTTAATAATTCAAATTTTTCGTTCTTTTTGTTTTGATTTTAGATATTTGAGTAGTGTTACAACACCAACCATGGGTTCTTTAAAATTAATACATCAAAATGTTCGCATCAATGTCCTCTAAGAGATTCAGTTTGGTTCCTGTCATCTCTCTTCGTCTAAAATGTCCTAATCAGCACCCTTTCTTTTTAAGAATTCAAATTTTTGTGGTTTTGTTCAGATCTTATCAAACTCAGAAGAGCGACCACTCCAACCATAGGATCTTAAATATTAATGCATGAAAATGTTCGAAAAATCGCCTCTACAAGATTCAGTTTGATTTGACATTTCTAGGCATCTAAAATGTCCTCATAACCCCCACCCCCACCAAAAATTATTAAACATATGTTTTTTATCGTATTTTAGGAAATTGAGGAGTGTTATGATTTCAACCATGGGATCTAAAATATTAATACATCAAAATGTTTGCAATAGTCTCCTCTTCGGAACACAGTTGGGTCCTAGATATTTCTTGACACCTAAAATATCCTAATCTCCCCCGACTATAAAAGTGAATTTTGTGTGTTTTGATTTGTATTTTAGAAAATTGAGGAATGTTATGACTCCAACCATGGGATCTTAAATATTACTTTATCAAAATGTTCATAAAAGTCTCCTCTAAAAGATTCAGTTTTGTTCCACACATTACTAGTAACTAAAGTCTCATAATCAACCCCCCCTTTAAAAAGTCAAATTTTTAAGTCTTTTCGGTCAAATTTTAGTAAAATGAAGAGTGTTGCGACTCCAACCATGGTATCTTAAATTTTAATACGTCAAAATGTGCGCAACAGTCTCCTCTGAAAGATTCAGTTTGGTGCCAGACATTTCTTCTCACCTAAAATGTCTTAATCAACCCCCCTTAAAAATCAATTTTGTGTCTTTTTGATTGTATTTTAAAAATTTGAGGAGTGTTACGACCTTAACCATGCGATCTTTAATTTTAATACATAAAATATTTCGCGTCAGTAACCTCTACAAGATTCAATTTAGTTCCAGACATCTGTTGTGTTCTAAAATGTCCTAATCAGCCCACTTTCTTTTTTAAAGAATTCAAATTTTTTGTCTTTTTGGTTGGTTTTTAAAAAATTGAGAAGAACTCCAACTCCAACCATAGGATCTTAAATATTAATACATGAAAATGTTCGAAAAACTGGCCTATACAAGATTCCGTTTAATTCAAGACATTTCTAGCACTCTAAAATGTCCTAATACCCCCCTTAATAAAGTATTAAACTTTTGTTTTTTTATCCTATTTTAGGAAATTGAAGAGTATTATGAGATTTCAACCATGGGATCTTAAATATTATTGCATCAAAATGTTTGCAATAGTTTCTTCTTAAGAATTCAGTTTGATTCCAGATATTTCTTGGCACCTAAAATGTCCTAATCCCCCCCACTATTAAAGTGAATTTTGTGACTTTTTGATTGTTTTTATAGAAAATTGAGGAGTATTATGACTCCAACCATGGGATCTTAAATATTAATATATCAAAATATTCATAAATGCTCCTCTAAAAGATTCAGTTTGGTTCCACACATTTCTAAAAACTTAAGTCTCACAATCAACCCCCCCCCCTTTAAAAAGTCAAATTTTTAAATCATTTCGGTCAAATTTAAGAAAAATGAGGAGTGTTACGAATCTAACCATTTTATCTTAAATATTAATACGTCAAAATGTGTGCATCAGTTTGCAAAACAAGATACGGCTTGGTGCTTAACATTTCTTGACACCTAAAATGTCCTGATCTCCCCCTTATAAAAATAAATTTTGTGTAATTTTGATTGTATTTGAAAAAATTGAGGAGTGTTAACATTTCAACCATGGGGTCTTAAGTACTAATACATCAATATGTTCGCAAATGCATCGTCTACCAGAAATATTTTGGTCACAGACATCACTAGTCTCCTAAAATTTCCTATAAACCCCCCCCTATTAAAGAATCCAAATTCTTCGTTCTTTTTGGTTTGATTTTAGGTAATTGATAAGGTATAGGCACCTCTAACCATGGGAACTTAATTATTAATACATCAAAATATTCGTAACAATGTCTTCTATAAGACACAATTTGGTTCTAGACGTATCTAGTGTTCTAAAATGTCCTACACACCTTTTTAAGAATTCAAATTTTTGTGTCTTTATGATCGGATTTTAGAAATTTGTTGAGTGCACCGACTCCAACCATAGGATCTTAAATATTAATACATGAAAATGTTCGCAACAGTTTCCACTACAAGATTCAGTTTGGCTCCAGACATTTCTAGGCACCTAAAATGACCTCATCACGCCCCCTTTCATTTTTTAAGCATATTTGTGTCTTTTTGGTTAGATTTTTGAAAATTGAGGAATGCTAGAACTTAAACCATGGGATGTTAAATATTAATAAATCAAAATATTTGCAACAGTGTCCTATACAAGAATCAGTTTTGCCCCAGACATCTCTAGTCTCCTGAAATGACCTAATCAAGCCCCCCCTTTAAAGATATTAAAATTTCGGTGTTTTTGATTTGATTTTAAATATTTAAAAAGTGATACGGCTCTAACCATGGTATCTTAAATAATAATACATAATGAATTTTGCAACAGTGTCCTCTATGAGATTCAATTCGATTCCAGACATCTCAAGTGTTCTAAAATGTACTAATCAGCCCTAAACATTTTTTAAAAATTCAAATTATTATGTCTTTTCCGTCGGATTTTAAAAAATCGGAATTGCACCGACTTCAACCATAGGATCTTAAATATTAATACATCATTGTGTTCGCAACAGTCTCCTCTGCAAGATTTAGTTTGGTGCCAGACATTTCTTCTCACTTAAAATGTTCTAATCAACCCCCCTTAAAAATCAATTTTGTGTATTTTTGATTGTATTTTAAAAAACTGAGGAGTGTTATGATTCAAAGCATGGTATCTTCAATATTAATACATAAAAATGTTCGCAACAGTCTCGTCTAACATTTAGTTTGGCTCAAGACATTTCTAGTCACCTAAAATGACCTAATCACCTCCCCCCCCTTTTTTAAGAATTCAAATTTTTCGGTGTTTTTGTTTGGATTTTAGATATTTGAGGAGTGTTACGACACCAACAATGCGATCTTTAATATTAATACATCAAAATGTTCGCATCAGTGTCCTCTTCCACATTCAATTTGGTTGCAGACATCTCTTGTCGTCTAAAATATCCTAATCAGCCCCCTTTCTTTTTTAAGATTTCAAATTTTTGTTGTTTTTGTTCAGATCTTAAAAAATTGAGAAGAGCTAACACTCCAACCATAGGATCTTAAATATTAATACATGAAAATGATCGAAAAATTCGCCACTATAAGATTCAATTTGATTCAAGACATTTCTAGGCATCTAAATTGTACTAATAACCCCCCTCCTCTATAAATTATTATGTTTTTTTTATCGTATTTTAGGAAATTGAGGAGTGTTATGATTTCAACCATGGGATCTTAAATATTAATACATCAAAATGTTTGCAATAGTCTCCTCTTCAGAAATCAGTTGGTTTCCAGACATTTCTTTACACCTAAATTGTCCTATTCACCCCCAGCTATGAAAGTGAATTTTGTGTGTTTTTGTTTGTATTTTAGAAAATTGAGGAGTGTTATTACTCCAACCATGGGATCTTAAATATTACTATATCAAAATGTTCATAACCGTCTCCTCTTAAAGATTCAGTTTGGTTCCACAGATTTCTAGTAACTAAAGTCTCATAATCAACCCCCCCCCTTTAAAATGTAAAATTTTTAAATCTTTTCGGTCAAATATTAGAAAAATTAGGAGTTTTGCGACTCCAACCAACTATCTTAAATATTAATACGTCAAAATGTGCGCAACAGTCTCCTCTGCAATATTCAGTTTGGTGCCAGATATTTCTTCTCACCTAAAATGTCTTAATCAACCCCCCTTAAAAATCAATTTTGTGTATTTTTGATTGTATTTTAAAAAATTGAGGAGTGTTACGACCCCAACCATGCGATCTTTAATTTTAATATATAAAAAAGATTCGCATTAGTATCCTCTACAAAGTTCAATTTGGTTCAAGACATCTGTAGTGTTCTAAAATGTCCTAATCAGCCCACTTTCTTTTTTAAAGAATTCAAATTTTTTGTCTTTTTGTTGGTTTTTAAAAAATTGAGAAGAACTACAACTCCAACCATAGGATCTTAAATATTAATGCATGAAAATGTTCGAAAAACTCGCCTATACAAGATTCAGTTTTATTCAAGACATTTCTAGAACTCTAAAATGTCCTAATAAACCCCCTCCTCGATAAGGTATTAAACGTATGTATTTTTATCGTATTTTAGTAAATTGAGGAGTGTTATGATTTCAACCAAGGGATCTTAAATATTAATACATCAAAATGTTTGCAATTGTCTCTTCTTCAGAATTCAGTTTGGATCCAGACATTTCTTGACACCTAAAATGTCCTAATCACCCCCCAATATAAAAGTGAA
This sequence comes from Latrodectus elegans, assembly GCA_030067965.1. NCBI lineage: Eukaryota > Metazoa > Arthropoda > Arachnida > Araneae > Theridiidae > Latrodectus > Latrodectus elegans. Next base: position 16,477,988 of record CM057813.1, on the reverse strand, counting down.
TTTTGTGTGTTTTTTTTTCTATTTTAGAAAATTGAGGAGTGTTATGACTCCAACCATGGGATCTTATATATTAATAAGTCAAAATGTGCGCAACAGTCTCCGCTGCAAGATTCAGTTTGATGCCAGACATTTCTTCTCACCTAAAATGTCCTAATAAACCCCCCTTAAAAATCAATTTTTTAAATCATTTGATTGTATTTTAAGAAAATTGAGGAGTGCTTTGACTCCAACCATGGGATCTTTAATATTAATACATAAAAGTGTTCGCAACAGTTTCCTGCACAAGATTTAATTTGGCTCCAGACATTTCTAGTCACCTAAAATGACCTAGTCATGCCCCCCCTTTTTTAAGAATTCAAATTTTTCTGTCTTTTTGATTGTATTTTAAAATATTGAGGAGTGTTACGACCCCAACCATGCGATCTTTAATTTTAATACATCAAATTGTTCGCATCAGTATCCTCTACAAGATTCAATTTGGTTTCAGACATCTATAGTGTTTTAAAATGACCTAATCAGCCCCATTTCCTTTTTTAGGAATACAAATTTTTCGTCTATTTGTTCGGATTTTAGAAAATTGAGAAGAAATACAACTCCAACCATAGTATCTTAAATATTAATACATGAAAATTTTCGCAAAAATCGCCGCTGTAAGATTTATTTTGATTCAAGACATTTCTAGGCATCTAAAATGTCCTAATAACCTCCCCTCTTTTAAGTATTAAATTTTGTGTCTTTATCGTATTTTAAAAATTGAGGAGTATTATGATTCCAACCATAGGATCTTAAATATATATTAATACATAAATATGTTTGCAATAGTCTCTTCTTAAGAATTCAGTTTTGTTCCAGACATTTCTAGGCACCTAAAAGTCTCATAATCAACCCCCCACCTTTCAAAAGACAAATTTTGTAAATCTTTTTGATTGTCAAATTTTAGAAAATTAGTGAGAGTGTTGCGACTCCAACCATGGGATCTTAAATATTATTATATCAAAATGTTGGCAACAGTCTCCTCTACAAGAATCAGTTTTGGGCCAGACATGTCTAGTCACCTAAAATGACCTAATCACCCCCTTTTAAGATATTCAAATTTCGTTCTTTTTGATTTGATTTTAGAATATTTGAGGAGTGTTACAAATTTAACCATGGTTTCTTAAATATTATTACATCAAAATTTTGCATCAGTGTCCTCTAAGAGATTCAATTTGGTTCCTGTCATTTCTAGTTTTCTAAAATGTACTAATCAGCCCCCTTTTTAATAATTCAAATTTTTGTGTCTTTTGGACGGATTTTAGAAAAATTAGAAGTGCACCGACTCCAACCATGGTATCTTAAATATTAATAAATCAAAATGTTCGCAAAAGTCTCCTCTACAAGATTCAGTTTGGTGCCTGACATTTCTAGTTTCCTGAAATGTCTTAATCAGCACCCTTTTTTAAGAATTCAAATTTTTGTTCTTTTTGGACGGGTTTTA
>CM057813.1:16388036-16476411 GCA_030067965.1 Latrodectus elegans | reverse complement strand
AAATAAGATCTATTTTATAAGTTTATTGAAAATATTTCTCTCATAAACTCAATAAATAATTAAAAAAGTAAATAAAAATCAGCATTTTTGTGAGATAAAATTAGGATAAAGATTGTCTTAGTCTTATAAAAACAATCATTCCACAAGTGACATATATTTGGACGTTATTTTCATATTTACACTAATACATTTCAATGATAGCATATTTAACCGAATTTAATATTGACAACAAAAATGATAAGCAATGTGAAAACTAAAAAAATATTTATGTAAGCTTAAAGGTTATTTAATTAATTATATAGATTATTTTTCATTCACATTGATATCAAAACAGAGTTTATAGTAAATTTACCTTGAAAACATGTTTTAATAAGTTTCCTTTTTACTTGTTTTTAAGAATCAACATGATTACTATCATCAAAATGACACTTTTTTCTTATTTTTTGAGAATATCATAGAACTATGGAGTTTTATTTGTGTTAACAATTGCTAAGATATATTCCTTTCAAATTTTCCTTAATCATAAAACTTGTAATTTGTGCATTTAACATTAATGAAATCAATTTGTGCATGTAAAACATTTATGACATATTAACTATTGAATCTGATTGCAATTAGTAATTATTAATAAAGATCTGTTGTGCAAAATTATTGATTTTAATTCATATTTCATTTCACTCATAAAAACTCCAATAATTATAAAAAAAAATATAACATTGTTAGCGAGGAAAATTATGATATGGTCTGGATATAAAGTAACAAACAAAAAAATGGGTAATTAATGAGCACATTTATTATAAAATAAAATGGATTTAAAAATTCTCTCTCAAAAAATAAATAAAGCCTAAAAGTGATAAATATAAATGAATCAAAAATGCAGCTTAAGCATCCATGGCCCCACTTATGTTACAGCCAATCACAATTTCTCTTGATTACAGTGGCACTGTGCCTACAACTCATCATCACTTAGCACAAATGACGACCTGTCCCCTTTGGTGGGACACCATGTTGTGACAATAAGCGCTGAGATTTGGTGACGAAATGCAGCGTTTGGCGACGCAAACAAATACCTGTATATCCCCACAAACACATTGAGATATTTTTCTTTAAACAAAAGAAGCTAGATAAGCTCTTATTCAAAGTTTTTAACTTAAAGAATGATTTAGTTAATTATCTGCAAAGTCATTAAATATTTTACCCGATTAACAACATTGTACACATTTATAAACAATTGAAATGAAAATTACAAAGTTATTCTGTTACAAAGAAAACACATGACGTACCTCTTAAAATGTAGATAAGGAAATTAATTTTAAATAATTAACATAATTTTTGTAATTTTTCAGAATATGGAATTTTCTAAAACTGTGAAAATAAACCTTTCTGGAAAAAATATTCTACCCAAAATTCTAACTTATTTATATAAAAATTGAAGGCTTTAAAATTTCACAACCTTTTATAAAGTTAAAATTACAAGAATCTAACAATACAATTTGATAAGCAAAACATTTGTAAATCCTATTGTTTTGTTAAGCGGTAAAAATAACGTAGATTCCTAAAATACTCAGACATTTTAGCCTAATCTTTATTGATTGTATCTCATTAAAGCATGATCATAGAAAGTTAATATTGAAGGTTAATGTATTAAAATTATTATTATTTTACAATTTTATTTGAAATAGCACTAACTGAATAATTATAACTCACATATGAGAACAGTTTTTTCCAGGAAGATGATTCATCACAAATGTAACTTCATTAAGGATTTAAGATGGTTACAGTTAGTCATGTAAGGAATGAAAGAGATTTATATTTACTTATGTAAAGAAAGCTTTTCTCCTATTCAAAGCAGAAGAGAAACTGCTTTCTCACCTGATTTAATACTACAACATGATGCTTAATTTTAAGTAACTAAGAACTTACTTAACAGAATGTATTTTATTTCTAAGAATTGTAAAGAAATTTAGATAAATAAAATCAACAAATTAACCCTTTCCAGTTAACTTTTCAAATTAAATTCTGTAAATAAAATCTAAATTGTCATGAATTATTTCTAAAAACAAAGTGTAATTATAAAAATATATACTTATATTGTGTATAATTTCCTATTTAAAGGAAATCAATTTTTCATAAAAAATGGTAGATGCATATTGTTTATCAATAACCATAAAATAAGTATTAAACCAATTAAAAATAAAAAATAAGAAAATTTACATTTCCAAATAATACATAAATCTTCTTTAATTCGAAAACTTGATACACACACGAGATACAATTACATAAAAGTTTTGCATTAATAAATGTTGTATTACAACTGCAAGACCTTTCTATAAAAATAAATTTTATAATGAAGTAAGAATGAACTCTTAGTACATTGCTATATATTATTTTACATAAATTTAATAAATCAACAGAAGCTCATTTTAACATTTTTCTTCTTATAAACCTGGCACTTTTGCCAAATTAAGCAATAAAAAGTATTTTCATTTTTAGTCAGATTTAAATCTTAGAATAACAATTCAAGGAATGTAATTGCGGAAACAGATTATCCACTTATATTGGAATAAATTGACCGTAACAGTTTAAACTACTTAGTACATGCACTGAAACACATTTCAATTCAGATTAACCCATACAATTAATTTTATCTTTTTTCTAAAAATTATGTAAATAATATTTAATCTAAAGATGTTCAGTTTTTAGTTATAAAATCCAACTAAGCAAACAAATTTAGGCCTTAACACTTTTATATAAATGTAATTTTTCATTTATATAATAATAAATAAAGTATATTTCATAATTATGAAACAAAATTTTGAAAATAAATTAATATTTAATAAGGAATTCTGAATTGATTTAGACTGTTGAATTCTAAAAGTGTATAAACAGCCAGAATCAGATTTGAGATGTGTACTGAAAATATAATATAAATAAGACTTGATATTTATTTAAATAATTATTAAGTGTCTATTTCAGTAACTTCTTTTAAAATGGAATCAACATGTGAGAATAATGTTGCTTGAAACATATTAATAAATTCCTTAACTACTTCAATTCATTAATTTAATTCAATAACTTCAATTCATGTTACATATACTTACAGCTGATAGGAAACATATTGTGGGAATATGCTATATTTCAGTTATCAATATAAATTACTCAATATCAACACATTTTTCAAGTCATAACTTGGCTCTACCTTCAGAAATTGTGAAAAATTGATATCTAGATGAAATGAAAATTATTATATAAAGGCAAATAATTTCAAAAATACAGAATGGTTTGTAAAATTTCAAAAAATGGTTATCTATTAAAAAAATTGTTTTATTTAAAAATTCTTTAATGTTTAACACTCAAATTCTTTTTCTGTTTCATCACCTGATTCCTTTGTAATAATGGAATATAAATTTGAGTTAGTGAGAATAAATATATTAAATATTAAAATAATACTTTTTATGCAATGAATTTTTCAAACATCATTTGAAATTATTTTGAAATTTAAGTACATGTTTAAGATAAACTAATTTGCAAACAATATTTAAACCACATTTTAAATATACAGAGTAAATATAGTAAAAAATATCAAAAATAAATTAAATAATAAGCAAAATCTATCATTTAGGTTAAAATTTTATTTAATTTATATTAAATTGTGAGAATCAAAATTTACGTTTTACATTTAAGAATTTTAATATAAATGAAAATTAAAATACTGCTTTGTACAATCTTAATATTATTGGGCTAAACAACTTCTTTAAATATTTTGGTATAGAAAGAAGATGATGATTTTTCAGACATCATATAAATCAAAGAATTCTCGAAACAAACTTGGAACAAAATAAATAATTGTTAATTAGGATTTTTATGCAAGTTTAAAGTGCTGTGTTGAATTATTTAAATTCAAAACATGTAGATTAATAAATTATAAGAACTTAAATAATTCCTTTAAAAATAACATTATTTTATAAAATATTTAAATATAATTATGCCTTTTATTTTATGGTAAAAATTAACTATGTTGATTACAACATACATATATATATATGCATTTGTGTGTGTGTAAAGATAAAATATGAAAAATTGCATGTGTTACCATAATATAATATGAGAAAATCTATACATTTAAAATTTAATTTATTTTATGATAATAAATAAAAAAAGCATTCATGTCATTTTGAAAAGGATATTTTCATTGTACAGAAAACATTAAATATTTAAAAAATGATGCAAAATATGTAAATTTAGGGATAATTTCTTAAGCAAGCACACTTTTTTTGTAGCAAGCATATTTTTGTACTTCATATTACCTATTAAATCAACATGATGTAAACCATGTAAATGCGGAAAAATTTCTCTGTCTTATCAAATTACACTAAAACAATTATTTACTATTATTATTTAATATCTAAAAATACAAAAATAAATGAGACATATGTTTTAGTTTTCAGCACTTTTATTTGAATGTATAGTTCATTTTAGAAAACTGCTAAATACATAAAATTTTACAGAAGGTAGTTTGTAGTAAGGGACAACCCCATTCTGCAAATTCAATGCTCATTTTCAAAGGGAGAGGAAATCTTCCCAATCAGAAAGAGAAATAGAAGGCTATTTTTGATCAGTTTAAGAGAAGTGGGTAAGAAAAATTTCTACAACTGGTTTTGACGAGGACAAATTTTTATAACAGGTTCTTAAAGTTTTTTGAGATTTTAAGTATCTGTTAAAAATTAGCCTTATAGACAACATTTGAAGAAAAATCTTCATGTTGCATTGAAAACAATGTATATATAGAAATAAAACAATTGGATATTTCAGAAGCAAATATCATAGATCCATGTAAAAGATTTTTGAAGCTATACTGCGTTATTCTAAATCATATTTTACCATAAAATTTTTGTTTAAAACTGTTCTTTAAACACATTTTACATCCCTAAGATCTGAAATATATTTCCGCAACTCAATAGCACAAACAATATATAAAAAATAACCATTACTTCTCCACATTGACAAAAGCAGATATTCTGCTGCTTACTATAGTCCCACCTTTCAATTTATGTATAATAAATGCACTTGATAACATATTAACAAATCAATTTACTCCAATAAAAATTTTTAAAATTGTGCTATTTGTCCTATAGACTTTCAAGAAGAATTGTGAATTTGTGATGGTAATCCTTGATTTAAGATCTTTGCCTATTAAAGAATGCTTTCAGTTTATAACTTATCAGAATCAATATTAATTATAGGAATAAAAATATTTTAAATATCTCTTTATACAATTAAAAAATTTTATTATCTGTTACAAAGAATATTTCAAACATAGTTAAGCAGTTTATAAATCAACTTTTATGCTTATTCTCTCTTAGAAAATTCATTAAAATTTACCTCAAAATTTAAAATTTCACAGGAAGACGTTAATACATTGACTACTTATTTATTTATATAGTCTTTGCACAATTCTTAGAAATTGTGATCTGTTGTGTGTATTCTTAATTTAAATGTTGTATAGTTAAATAAAATAAGCATTTGCAAATCAGAAGAAATTATGAACTAAAATACATAATTCTTACATTCAATTCTTCAAAATAAATTGCTCAACTGTAGACATTTTAAGGATGTGCATTTTTTGATTAAATCATTTTTTTCTGGATATATTTACTTACTTACTTTACTTTTATATGCGATACTATTATTTTAATGAAAAAAAATATTTCAAATGTAAATAGTAAATTACTTTTAAACTCTTCCCTTATTAGTATTAATAATCAAATAATAATCATTACAAAATTTTTAATGATATATTTTGACAGTCTATTTCTCAAATTATCCTTATTTTAAATCGATTACAAATCGATATACCTTAACATAAAAGTTTTGTCTGCAATAAATATTTGTTTCATTTAAAATTACTCATAAAATTAGTGAAAAAGTGTAATTAAAATTAAAGCTATAATCCAATCAATTTGAAATAATTTTATTTTCTTTTTATTGAAAAATATTTTTTATGCCAAAATTTTAAACAAAAACCTCAAGATTACTTCAGTGCAAATTGTTTTTAATCAATAACAATTTACTGTAAAGCTCCCTTTTCGTAATAAAAATACTTTTATTCACTAAATATAATTTTCACTTGTTACACAATTTGCATGAAAAATATTATTTTGAAATTTCAGTTTTTAAATTTTTATAAAATAACAAATTTCTTAATCAGATTTTTGAAAACTTATCTAAATAATATTTAAAAAAGAAGAGAATTAGCAAAGTAAGAAGATTTTATAACTAATAATCTGTGAGTGTTAAATACGTATAATATTCTAAATTAATTGACAACTTACGCATATAAATATAGCAGTACAGTATGTAAGATTTGAAATTAAATAAAACATTTAAAGACTTACTCAATATTGCAAAATGTGTTAACAAATCATATAGCATTCATTTTCTTAAACATGTTTTCTCCAAATATAACTTACCATAGACTTTCACAGAGAACAGAAACTACATCCGTTATAGATTGTGGATAAGACATTTTATAATTACTTCCAAAATTATAGCAATTAAAAATATTTTTGCCATACACATTTAAGTGTAAACAAGTTGAATGGTTTTATCTTCATCTTCATTGAAGCTATATTATGTAAAAATTTATGCTCAGAAAAATCGCTTTACTACTCGAGCTTAAGAATTTTTTTTTTTCATAAATTTGAAATTGTCCATGTTAAATTTAAGATTAACTTTTTTCACACAATAAAATTTAGCAATGAAAAGATTTTATATAAAATTCAAAAATTTATATTTTATTTTTCAGAACCGTTAAAGAAATTTTATTTTAATCTGCTTTCATTAATGTATTATTTTGGAAGCTGGTTTAAAAGAGATTCAAAATAGTTACTTAAATTAAGGGCTAAAACAGAAAATCTAAATTAGTTTGTGCATTTCCTTTGTAAAAATTGCCTTGATGTCTATAAAAAATAAAAAATTTGTGTGTGCATTTCAATTCTCCTTAATATGGGCCTTGCAATTTATTTTTATTTAAAATATTACTAAAATAGTATAAAGACTTTAATATGAATAAAAATCAATAAGAAACAAAGTATTTAAAAAATTGAGGAATTTTAAGCCAGATATGTTTTGGAACTTTATTGCATACAATTACTTTATAGAAAGTGGTTTAAAAAAATTGCTTATATGTAAATGGAAGTTATTTATGGCATTAAGTTTCAAGATTATTGCAAAACTCTCCTGCAGCTGTCAGGTTGACTGTACTAAGTGTCTGTTGTACATTGATTCCCCCCCCCATACAAATAGCTTCCAATTATAACAGACATACAAAGTTTCCTGTTACAATTCTTAATCAGAGATATTTTAAGGAAATGTAAAATAATTATTGTCATATTTTAAACACTTAATTGAGCTGAATTTTTTTTAGTAAATTCTATAATCAGTTTTATAAAATTTACAAAAAAAAATGTGATAAATATTGCTATTATTAATTTGAACTGATACAACTGCATTTAACTGTTTAAATACTGTTCTTTAATATTTCACATAATCATTTTGCCTGAATGAAAACTCGTATTTCATTTTATTTTTAAGAAAGATAATATGGTAAATAAAATATTCTTAATATTTATGAAATAAATGGTTGGATTTTAACTGTTATCTAATACAGTCTACTCAAGACATTTTCCAAGGAAAATGAAAGAGTTAACTACTTTCTAAGTGGATATTATTTTACTTTGAATCACAAAATAAATTTAAATTATCTTGCTGCATGGCAGTTGAAAATTTAAGAAATTAATTTTATTATAATTTTGTTGCAAAATAAATGATATATTCATTTTATTCAGTTTCATAATAATAAACTTTATATTACATAAAAGAAAATTTTCCTTTTAAGCAATTATTTCCTGATTTTATCTTAAATTTTTTACTATACCATAGAATTATTGGCAGAAATACAGATTGCACAGCACTTAAAAAAAAAAATAAGAAGTTAAAACAAAAACTTTTTTATAGGAAACTTAGAACAATAAGGTTATTAGGTACATGCCAAGTTTAAAATAAATGGAAATTTCTAACATTTATAATATTAATATTTCCTTATACATAACATAATTTATATGAAATAAAAAAACTGTCTGGTTTACAAAAATGCTTCTATTTGATTTAGCAACTGTAATAAAACAAAAATCTTATTTCAGAATTACATACTCAGCAATGAAATAGTGATAAGTAGTTCATAATATTCACCAGAATATGAGAGAATAAGAAATATTTGTTAACTATATATAAATATTTAACTAGGCAAATAGAAAGCATTAATAAATGAAAATAGAAATTAATACCAACACAAACAAAGGGTGATGACTAATGAATTTTGCATTTATTATTAAAGAAAAGAAAAAAATTTAATTTTGAATTCAAGAAATCAAAGCACATTCTACATATGATCAGAAATTTTCGTAATACATGAAAAAACTACTAAAATTTTTCAAATTTAATATATTCATAAACTTGCTTATAACAGAATTTTAATTCGCTATATCTTTTCTGAATGCTTTCAGTTCACATAATCCTGTTACTTATGAACTAATAATCAATTAAATTTTTCAGTATCAATAAATGAATCGATTAATCATTTTCACACATAGTTGAAATTCAAAATATATTAGGACTTTTATAAAAGTTTGCAATAGTATTTACTTTGATTTCTAAGAGATTACAAAATAAATTGTAAAAGTCTTGCATTCTTACACACAAATAAAATGCAAGATTTTAAAGTATCTTTTAACTTTATCTTCGTATGGTACATGTCAGATACACTTATATATTTAAACTGCATTAACAATGCAAAGACCTTTCAATTGTAAGCATTTTTAAGAAACACCAAGAAAAAATTTGTAATATTCATATAGCACAGAAGACTACTTACAGCACTGTCCTTGAGTGCAAGCACCTTCACACAAAAAAGCAAGAGGAAAAGCTAATGGATAAACAAGGAAGCCAGGAAACATTGTTCCTGCAATTCCAACTTGCACATGTGATGGCTAGGACACCACATATAAAGGCGAATACATATAATAGAAGAAAATACATCAGAATAAATTCTAACTTTAAAGAAAATCTGAAGGGATTAATTCAACAAATTAAGTAAACTGTTAATTAAAAGTGGAGCAATTGAAAACCACTGCACAAAATTTGCTAATTGTTATGCAAATATATGATTATATTTAATGTCTTTCATAAGCTCATTCTTCCTTGAAACATTAGAGTCTTTTTAGCTATGTGAAGGATGCTAGTTCTAGATTTTATTCTTAAATACACAACAGAAGAAGCAAAGCTCTTAATTTTATCTGTCAAACACTTTTAATACGCAAAATGCTTCCACTATAAAATATTAAAATAAAGTTATAATCAAGTTAAGTATATTATTTTTACAAATATTAAACTAATTAAATCTTAAAATAAGCTTTCCAGCAAACAGTAAAATTTAAGAACTGTTACTAAATTAAAATTTTAAGCAAGACTCTGTTTTCGACAGAAGAGGAGTGATGGAAATTGCAGTACAGTGTATAAATAGATTACACAATTCAATGAAATACATTTACAAAAAAATTTAAAGGATTGGAATAAATCAATTCTTGGAGATCAAAGCGCTCACACCTTTTCAGCAATAAGTTCCATATTGGTAACACAAGAAATACTTGGGAGATATTTATCATCATTGATAAATTTACTTGGGAAAGTTAATATCATTTAAAGTAACAATTATAATATAAACATGTTAAAAATAAATTTTACGTTTTATCATTTCTAGAAAGCACATTTAAATATTGAATAAAAAATCATAATTTAATACTTGATCTATTTCATGTTTTAAAACAACATACACTGACAAAAATGAACAATTTTTTGTTTATAAAATAAAAAGTTATCAAGAAATCTGAACAGTCATGTTATACATAAATCCAAATTTAAATGTTATATATAACTATTTAAATTTCAAAAGATCTAAAATACATCCTAACTTGAAAGAAAAAAAGAAAACACTTTTTATCAAGAAACTTTAGAACATGTGAGATGGTGTCTCCAAAACACATCCAGTAATTTGACATCTAAAAAAAATAAAAATAATTATCAATTGTAAACGCATTCATCCATTATTAAGTCAGCTTTTCCTTCTTAAAAATAATATAACAATTATAAAAATGGTTTTACAATTACAACTTTTCCCTCACAATTAAAATAGTGCAGAAAAACAGAACCTTGGTACTTTCAACCAAACATAACAAGCTGTATAAAAATTTTAATACATCTGTAAATAAGCACCGTATAAATGCATGCAGTAAACAGGACTTACACGACTGGTGGATAGAAATTTAATTATAATTCTGAGTGGAATTTTGTAACATTAATTAAGCATTTTTTGGGTTACAGTTCACATTACTGAAACGTTTCAAGCAATGCATTTGATTCATCGATAGGGATGTATGCAAATTATCATATAATAAAAATTGCAATTGTATGGAATTTTTACTTGCCTAAAGTATCACAGAACATGCAACTAATGTCATTTTTTTTTCAATTTATGTTTTAGAAATAAAATATTTTCAACTTTAAAACCTTGTAAAATTCACAAATCTTTAACATTAAATAATACATTTATTTCATTCAACCACCATATTTCTTAATACAGGAAGGTGAAAAAGAATAACAGATTTTCATTTCTTTCTAAAAATGCATAACTATTGCTTAACATTGCCGATTAATGAAAACCATGAAGGTGTTTGAAAATATATTGAAATATGATAAAATATCTGGAAAAATAAACTCAAAATTTTATTTAAGACCTACTTTTCTTTTAAACGATGGAATCAAATGATACATTTACCTTAATATCCTTTTAGCATTTAAATAATGCACTTATGTTAAAGAAGTAAAATAATCTTCATTATACTATCGAAACTGAAAAGCAAATGACAGCTAAGAAATTTCAACAAAAACATTTTACCACTGAAATAAGTTTGGTCACTAAATGATAACTATTTAGTTTATAAAAATTAAATAATACGTATTCTTTCTTGTAGTTTCTAAAAATATTTGCATTTTTATACAATAGATAGAGCAAATATTTATGACAGTAATTGTGTATTTTTCTTTTCCATTATTATTGTACAGGCATATAACGGAATTGAAGAAATATTTTTAATGAAAAAATATGATAATTACTGTTTTTATGCAACGATTTGGTTAAATAAAAGAGGAAGCATTTAAAATTGCTTAAGTGAGTAAATTTAAGGAAAAATAAATTCTATAAAAACAAATCGATTTTAATTCCAGTTTCTCATTTTTAAACACAAATAAAACTGTCCAAATATTTTATGTTCCTGTTATGAGAAAGAAAAAATGATTTAAAAAAATAAAAAAGAATGGATTGCTTAACATGGAAGGAAGCAAAAATCACTTATATTGACAACAAAAAATACCATTTCTTCTTTTAAGTCTTCATGTGTAGCACATCACTGGCTGTAAGGCAAGTCAGGAAAATTGAAAGTTTGCAGTTAGCTCCCTTTAGTACAGGGCTTGTGTGCTGCAGAGCAATTGCATCTGAATAAGTGAAAGCATAATCTATTAATAGAATTGTTAAAATAAGTTAAATAACAATGATAATAACTATGAAAATAAAATTCTATGATTTTCAAAGGAATTTTAACAATAACATAAATCTTGTTCATAATTTTTACACAAATATATCTTCAACACAATACTACGCATATATCAAATGAACGAACTAGTTCCTTCGATGAGACATTAGAAAGACGGTAATGCTTGAAAAAAAGGTTCTCAACATTAGGTATTAGTAAGTAATTAACATACCAGTAACTAACTGAGAAGGATGAGTACTAGAGGATAAATTTGATGACAAATTGTGAGAATCCAACAGAGCTATAGAATGGCAGCAATTTCAATCTTATACAAAAACAACAAACATAGTATTCAAACTGATTTTTTACATTTAACAATACTTTTATTAAAGAACGTTAAAATTTAAAAGAGGAAACCTTTGTGCATGCAAATACACAAGTATAAATGCCACCCTATATTCAATCCCACTTAAACTAATTAACTTCCAAGCATCAATATTCTAATAAAACATACAAAATTGAATATATTTGCTTTCAATTATTGAAAAGAATATTGCAATTTATTTAATTATTAAACTAGTTCATTACATAATAAATTTAATACCACACATGCAAAATAAAATAATAAATATTTAACAAAAGCATTTTATAACAGTTACACTCCTGTGTATGACATATACATTTAGTTAAAAATACATAGTCTTATACAAAAATAAAAAAACACATTATTCATATTTATTTTTCTACTTTTAACAACATTTTCATTATAGAAAAAGTGAATTAAGAATATTTAACCTTGATGTATAAGAATACAAATCGGAATACCTTCCGATATTCAATCCCACTTAAATTAACTTCGAAACGTAACAGAAAATATCCTGGCAAAAGAACTCTCTACAAGAAGGTGGCAGAAAGATAGCCCCAAAATAGTAAATAAGTAAGAAAAATTATTTTCCAATTCATTTCATTAGAAACTACCTTCAGAATAAACAAAGAAACTGACTGACTCTTTTATTGGTTTTCAAATCGCATTACTTGCAACGTGTTGCCATTCTTAAAACAAGAAATATCAATCAAACTTTGCCGTCTTGTCTTACGTTTCTGGCCACATCTTTCTGACGATCAAAATCACCGAAAGCTTCCAGGAAAGATTACGTAATATGAAAATTCGGAAACTTACGGACAAAGAAGTTAAATAAATAAGTGAAAAAGCAGAGGCATTCTCGCTCAAGACAAAACACGTGAAAAAGCTTCCGTGGAAACGAAGCTCATTCAGGTCTCAAGGAAATTCGTCAATAAGGAGGGTGTGTCACCAGGGGAAGCATACAACTTCACGACTGCAAATTTTCGGTTAAACAGTTTTCTCGGTTAAACGGAGTAGATAAGAATGCACCCGAGGAAACCTTATGTTCTTTTTTATATAATGGTCCCTTGTAACAATAACCCACGCTTCCAGTGAAATGTATAAATAAAAGGAATGTCTTCCAATGATAGGTCAGTCGTAAGGTTCTTATTGTAATTGTGCTGATGTCAGCGTCTACTGGAATTTGTTCTTTAGTCGCAACCCCTATTGCTTTCATATAAATTTGAACTTTGTCCAATGGTTGCTAATTGAAATAGTCACGCCATTTATTGTATTAAAGAGTTCCACTTTTTTTTAAATCTTCAGTTTCGTTGCGAGTGTGTGATTAACTGCTCCAAAAATCACCAGATTTATTCTGCCTCTATGCTCTTTACTTTTTCTTGGAACTTTTTCAAGTGATGTAAATATGAGATAAGTTATTCTTTTTTATTTTTATTTTATCAAATAATTAGTACGATCATAACTTCGCGAATGCACAATTAAACATGCTCAAAGATTATGAATGTAATGTAAGATATAGCAACTAGTTATGTTTAATTTATCTGAAAGAATTTAAATAGTTCTTGCAAGTAAATTTAATGTCATTAAAGTACATTATTAAATAATATCTTGTTTTGCATTAAAAGAGTTGACTAAAACTGAATTTTTAAGCAAAAAATTACAAAGTGTTAATGTGTTGCAGTATCATTTCTAATTTTGTGCGTGAATCATATTGTTATGAAACAAACTACTGACTCCAAATTCTGAGACACGAACATTTAATTAACAAAAAACTAAAGAATTTACAAAGGAGTCATATTTGGGTTCGCTAAAACTCTAGTGCCTCCGTAGCATACAAAAATCACTATCAATCTTAAAACAAAAACGCAGCTTCTACGCCTGCTCCTCGCACCAACCGTTTCCATACTCACCCTCCCCATAGAAGGCTCTGGAAATCGAAAATGCTGAGTATGAGACATTACAATGTAATTTCAAGTTATAAATTTTAATCTATATTATTGTCATTATATATTGATATATAGAGAGCATACTAAAATTTTCTGTCTGCACTTGATTATATCATTTTTAATAATATTGTATGATAATAATATAATATCTCTATAAAATAATATAAAAATATCTCTATAAAATAATATAAAAAATAAAATTATTTTAAATTCCGAAACATTTATCAATGAAAAAAAAATTTTTATATAGAATTCCATTTTAATGTACAGTATTTCATAAAATAAAATAAAATTATTGTTCTAGAACTAAAATATATATTTCAAAAAAATATTCATAATTCTAGAGGTTCCATTCTAGCTCTTCCATGGTTAGAGTCGTATCATTTTTCAATTATCTAAAATCCAACCAAGAAGACCGAAAAATTTGAATTCTTTAAAAAGGCGGGGGGGTGATTATGATATTTTAGAAGACTAAATGTGTCTGTAACCAAACTGAATCTTGTAGAGAATGCTGCAAATATTTTGATGTATTAATATTTAAGATCCCATGGTTGCAGTCGAAACACTCCTAAATCTTTTAAAATATAATCAAAATGACACCAAATTCATTTTTAAAGGGTGGCTGATTATTACATTTTGGGTGTCAAGAAATGTCTGGCACCAAAGCGAATCTTGCATACGAGACTGTTGCGAACATGATGATGTATTAATATTTAAGATCCTATGGTAGGAGTCGGTGCAGTTCCAATTTTCTAAAATCCGAAAAAAAGTTACCAAAATCTGAATTATTAAAAAGGGGGGGGGACTGATTAGTACATTTTAGAACACTAGAGATGTCTTGAATCAAATTGAATAATATAGAGGACACTGTTTAAAAAATATTTATGTATTAATATTTAAGATCACATCGTTAGAGTCGTATCACTCTTCAATTATCTAAAATCCAAAAAAAAGACCGAAAGATTAGAAATAAAAAAGGGAGAAGAGTGATTAGGTCATTTTAGGTGGCTAGAAATGTCTGGAGCCAAACTGAATCTTGTAGAGGAGACTATATCGAACATTTTGATGTATTAATAATTAAGATCCTATTTTTGGAGTCAGTGCACTCCTCATTTTTAAATACGATTAAAAAGACACAGAAATTTGAATTTTTAAAAAGGAGGGGTTGATTAGGACATTTTAGAACACTAGAAATGTCTAGAAGCAAATTGAATCTCATAGAGGACACTGTTGCGAACATTTTGTTGTAATAATATTTAAAATCCCATGGTTAGAGACGTATCACTTTTCAATTATCTAAAATAAAACCAAAAATAAGGAAAAATTTAAATTCTTTAAAAGGGGGGTTGATTAGGACATTTTAGGAGACTAGAAATGTCTGGCTCCAAACTGTATCTCGTAGAGGACACTGTTGCAAACATTTTGATGTATTAATATTTAAGATCCCATGGTTAGGGTCGTATCACTCTTCAATTATCTGAAATCTAACCACAAAGACATAAAAATTTGAATTCTTAAAAAGGTTGGTGGCGAGATTAAGTCATTTTAGGTGACCAGAAATGTCTGGAGCCAAACTGAATCTTGTAGTGGAAACTGTTGCGAACTTTTTCATGTATTAATATTTAACATCCTATAGTTGGAGTCCGTGCACTCAACAAATTTCTAAAATCCGATCAAAAAGACACAAAAATTGGAATTCTTAAAAAAGGTGTGTAGGGACTGATTAGGACATTTTAGAACACTAGATACGTCTAGTACCAAATTGTGTCTTATAGAAGACACTGTTGCGAATATTTTGAATTATTAATAATTAAGATCCCATGGTTAGAGGTGCCTATACCTTATCAATTACCTAAAATCCAACCAAAAGGACCGAAGAATTTGGATTCTTTAAAAGGGGGGGTTGTATAGGAAATTTTAGGAGTCTAGAGATGTCTGTGACCAAAATATTTCTGGTAGAGGATGCACTTGCGAACATATTGATGTATTAGTACTTAAGACCCCATGGTTGAAATGTTAACACTCCTCAATTTTTTCAAATACAATCAAAATTACACAAAATTTATTTTTATAAGGGGGAGATCAGGACATTTTAGGTGTCCAGAAATGTTAGGCACCAAGCCGAATCTTGTTTTGGAGACTGATGCGCACATTTTGACGTATAATTATTTAAGGTACCACGGTTGGAGTCATAACACTCCTCATTTTCCTAAATTTGACCGAAATGATTTAAAAATTTGACTTTTTAAAGGGTGGGGGTTGATTATGAGACTTAAGTTACTAGAGATGTGTGGAACCAAACTGAATCTTTTAGAGGAGACATTTGTGAACATTTTGATATACTAATATTTAAGATCCCATGGTTGGAGTCATAACACTCATCAATTTTCTATAAAAACAATAAAAAAGACACAAAATTCACTTTAAGAGTGGGGGGTGATTAGGAAATTTTAGGTGTCAAGAAATATCTGGAACCAAACTGAATTCTGAAGAAGAGACTATTGCAAACATTTTGATGTATTGATATTTAAGATCCCATGGTTGAAATCATGACACTCCTCAATTTCCTAAAATACGATAAAAAACATAAGTTTAATACTTTATAAAGGGGGGGTATTAGGACATTTTAGAAGACTAGAAATGTCTTGAATCAAACTGAATCTTGTATAGGCGAGTTTTTCGAACATTTTCATGCATTAATATTTAAGATCCTATGGTTGGAGTTGGAGTTCTTCTCAATTTTCTAAGATCTGAACAAAAAACACAAAAATTTGAATTCTTTAAAAAGAAAGTGGGCTGATTAGTACATTTTAGAACACTACAGATGTCTGGAACGAAATTGAACTTTGTAGAGGATACTAATGCGAAACTTTTTTATGTATTAAAATTAAAGATCGCATTGTTGGTGTCGTAACACTCCTCAAATATCTAAAATACAAACAAAAACACCGAAAAATTTGAATTCTTAAAAAAGGGGAGGTGATTAGGTCATTTTAGGTGACTAGAAATGTCTGGAGCCAAACTAAATGTTAGAAGAGACTGTTGCGAACATTTTTATGTATTAATATTGAAGATACCATGCTTTGAATCATAACACTCCTCAGTTTTTTAAAATACAATCAAAAATACACAAAATTGATTTTTAAGGGGGGTTGATTAGAACATTTTAGGTGAGAAGAAATGTCTGGCACCAAACTAAATCTTTGCAGAGAGAGACTGTTGCGAACACAATGATGTATTAATATTTAAGATCCTATGGTTGAAGTCAGTGCAATTCCGATTTTTCTAAAATCCGAACGGAAAAGACATAATAATTTGAATTTTTAAAAAATGTTAAGGGCTGATTAGTACAATTTAGAACACTTGAGATGTCTGTAATTGTATTGAATCTATTAGAGGAGTGTGTTGCAAACATTCATTATGTATTATTATTTAAGATACCATGGTTAGAGCCGTATCACTCTTTAAATATTTAAAATCAAATCAAAAACACCGAAATTTTAATATCTTTAAAGGGGGGGGTGATTAGGTCATTTCAGGAGACTAGAGATGTCTTGGGCCAAAATATTTCTTGTATACGAAGCTTTTGCAAAAATTTTGATTTATTAAAATTTAACATCCCAATGTTTAATTTCTAGAATTCCTCAATTTTCAAAAATCTAACCAAAAGACACAAAAATGCTTAAAAATGAAAGGGGGCGTGATTAGGTCATTTTAGGTGCCTAGAAATGTCTGGAGCCAAACTGAATCTTGTAGTGGAAACTGTTGCGAACATTTTCATGTATTAATATTTAAGATCCTATGGTTGGAGTCGGTGCACTCCTCAAATTTCTAAAATCTGATCATAAAGACACAAAAATTGGAATTCTTAAAAAAGGTGTGTAGGGGCTGATTAGGACATTTTAGAACACTAGATACGTCTAGAACCAAATTGTGTCTTATAGAAGACATTGTTCCGAATATTTTGATGTATTAATAATTAAGTTCCCATGGTTAGAGGTGCCTATACCTTATCAATTACCTAAAATCCAACCAAAAAGACCGAAGAATTTGGATTCTTTAAAAGGGGGGGGTTTATAGGAAATTTTAGGAGACTAGTGATGTCTGTGACCAAAATATTTCTGGTAGACGATGCATTTGCGAACATATTGATGTATTAGTACTTAAGACCCCATGGTTGAAATGTTAACACTCCTCAATTTTTTCAAATACAATCAAAATTACACAAAATTTATTTTTATAAGGGGGAGATCAGGACATTTTAGGTGTCCAGAAATGTTAAGCACCAAACCGAATCTTGTTTTGCAGACTGATGCACACATTTTGACGTATTAATATTTAAGATAAAATGGTTGGAGTCTCAACACTCCTCATTTTTCATATATTTGACCGAAATGATTTAAAAATTTGACTTTTAAAGGGTGGGGGTTTGATTATGAGACTTAAGTTACTAGAAATGTGTGGAACCAAACTGAATCTTTTAGAGGAGACATTTGTGAACATTTTGATATACTAATATTTAAGATCCCATGGTTGGAGTCATAACACTCCTCAATTTTCTAAAATACAAACAAAAACACACAAAATTCACTTTCATAGCTGGGGGTGATTAGGACATTTTAGGTGTCAAGAAATATCTGGAACCAAACTGATTTCTGAAGAGGAGACTATTGCAAACATTTTGATGTATTAATATTTAAGATCCCATGGTTGAAATCATAACACTCCTCAATTTCCTAAAATACGATAAAAAACATAAGTTTAATACTTTATAAGGAGGGGTTATTAGGACATTTTAGATGCACTAGAAATGTCTTGAATCAAATTGAATCTTATAGAGGCAATTTTTCGATCATTTTCAAGTATTAAAATTAAAGATCCTATGGTTGGAGACTTAGCACAACTCAAATTTATAAAATCAGAACAAAAACAACAAAAATTTGAAATCATAAAAAAGAAAGGGGGCTGATTATTACATTTTAGAACACTAGAGATGTCTGGAACCGAATTGAATCTCGTAGAGGACACTGATGCGATTTTTTTGATGTATTAATATTAAAGATCGCATGGTTGGTGTCGTAACACTCCTCAATTTTCTAAAATACAAACAAAAAGACACAAAAATTTGAATTCTTAAAAAAGGGGGGGGGAGGTGATTAGGTCATTTTAGGTGCCTAGAAATGTCTGGAGCCAAACTGAATCTTGTAGTGGAAACTGTTGCGAACATTTTCATGTATTAATATTTAAGATCCTATGGTTGGAGTCGGTGCACTCCTCAAATTTCTAAAATCCGATCATAAAGACACAAAATTTAGAATTCTTAAAAAAGGTGTGTAGGCGCTGATTAGGACAGTTTAGAACACTAGATAGATCTAGAACCAAATTGTGTATAGTATAGAAGACACTGTTGCGAATATTTTGATGTATTAATAATTAAGATCCCATGGTTAGAGGTGCCTATACCTTATCAATTATCTAATACCCAACCAAAAAGACCGAAGAATTTGGAACCTTTAAAAGGGTTGGGGTTGTATAGGAAATTTTAGGTGACTAGAGATGTCTGTGACCAAAATATTTCTGGTAGAGGACACATTTGCGAACATATTGATGTATTAATATTTAAGACCCCATTGTTGAAATGTTATCACTCCTCAATTTTTTCAAATACAATCAAAATTACACAAAATTTATTTTTATAAGGGGGAGATCATGACATTTTAGGAGTCCAGAAATGTCAAGCACCAAGCCGAATCTTGTTTTGGAGACTGATGCGAACATTTTTATGTATTTATATTGAAGTTACCATGCTTGGATTCATAGCACTCCACATTTTACTAAAATTTGACCGAAATGATTTAAAATTTTGACTTTTTAAAGGGTGGGGGGTTGATTATGAGACTTAAGTTACTAGAAATGTGTGGAACCAAACTGAATCTTTTAGAGGAGACATTTGTGAACATTTTGATATACTAATATTTAAGATCCCATGGTTGGAGTCATAACTCTCCTCAATTTTCTAAAATACAAACAAAAACACACAAAATTCACTTTTATAGCTGGGGGTGATTAGGACATTTTAGGTGTCAAGAAATATCTGGAACCAAACTGAATTCTGAAGAAGAGACTATTTTTAACATTTTGATGTATTGATATTTAAGATCCTATGGTTGGAGTTGGAGTTCTTCTCAATTTTTTAAAAACCAACCAAAAAGACAAAAAATTTGAATTCTTTAAAAAGAAAGTGGGCTGATTAGTACATTTTAGAACACTACAGATGTCTGGAACCAAATTGAACTTTGTAGAGGATGAAAATGCGAAACTTTTTTATGTATTAAAATCAAAGATCGCATGGTTGGAGTCATTACACTCCTCAATTCTTTAAAATACAATCAAAAAGACACAAAATTGATTTTTAAATGGTGTTGATTAATACATTTTAGGTGAGAAGAAATATCTGGCACCAAACTGAATCTTGCAGAGGAGACTGTTGCGAACATTTTCATGTATTAATATTTAAGATCCTATGGTTGAAGTCGGTGCAATTCCGATTTTTTAAAATCCGACGGAAAAGACATAATAATTTGAATTTTTAAAAAATGTTGGGGCTGATTAGTACATTTTAGAACACTTGAGATGTCTGGAATCGAATTGAATCGTTTAGAGGAGACTGTTATGAACATTTTGATATAGTAATATTTAAGATCCCATGGTTGGAGTAATAACACTCCTCAATTTTCTAAAATACAAACAAAAACACACAAAATTTTAATATCTTTAAAAGGGGGGTGATTAGGACATTTCAGGAGACTAGAGATGTCTGGAAACCAACTGATTAATGAATAGGAGACTATTGCAAACATTTTGATGTATTAATATTTAAGATCCCATGGTTGAAATCATAACACTCCTCAATTTACTAAAATACGATAAAAAACACAAAAATGCTTTAATAATTTTTAGAGGGGGGGGGTTATTAGGACAATTTAGATGCCTAGAAATGTCTTGAATCAAATTGAATCTTATAGTGGCGAATTTTTCGATCATTTTCATGTATTAATATTTAAGATCCTATGGTTGGAGTGTTCGCTCTTCTCAATTTTCTAAGATCTGAACAAAAAACACAAAAATTTGAAATCTTAAAAAAGAAAGGGGGCTGATTAGGACATTTTAGAACACTAGATACGTCTAGAACCAAATTGTGTCTTATAGAAGACATTGTTCCGAATATTTTGATGTATTAATAATTAAGTTCCCATGGTTAGAGGTGCCTATACCTTATCAATTACCTAAAATCCAACCAAAAAGACCGAAGAATTTGGATTCTTTAAAAGGGGGGTTGTATAGGAAATTTTAGGAGACTAGTGATGTCTGTGACCAAAATATTTCTGGTAGAGGATACATTTGCGAACATATTGATGTATTAGTATTTAAGACCCCATGGTTGAAATGTTAACACTCCTCAATTTTTTCAAATACAATCAAAATTACACAAAATTTATTTTTATAAGGGGGAGATCAGGACATTTTCGGTTTCCAGAAATGTCAAGAACCAAGCCGAATCTTGTTTTGGAGACTGATGTGCACATTTTGATGTATTAATATTTAAGATACCATGGTTGGAGACACAACACTCCTCATTTTTCTAAAATTTAACCGAAATGATTTAAAAATTTGAATTTTAAAGGGCGGGGGGTTGATTATGAGACTTTAGTTACTAGAAATGTGTGGAACCAAACTGAATCTTTAAGAGGAGACTTTTATGAACATTTTGATATACTAATATTTAAGATCCCATGGTTTGAGTCATAAGACCCCTTAATTTTCTAAAATACAATCATAAAGACACGAAATTCACTTTTATAATGGGGGTTGATCAGGACATTTTAGGGGTCAAGAAATGTCTGGAACCAAACTGAATTCTGAAGAAAAGACTATTGCAAAAATTTTCATGTATTAATATTTAAGATCCAATGGTTATAATCATAAAAATCCTCAATTTTCTAAAATACGATCAAAAAGACACAAAAATTTAATACTTTAAAAAGGGGGAGTATTAGGACATTTTAGAGGACTAGAAATGTCTTGAACCAAACTGAATCTCATAGCAGAAATTGTTGCGAACATTTTCATGTATTAATATTTAAGATCCTATGGTTGGAGTCATAATTCCTCATTTTTTAAAATTTAACCGAAAAAATTTAAAAATTTGAATTCTTTAAAGGGAGGGGCTGATTAGTACATTTTAGAACACTACAGATGTCTGGAACCAAATTGAATCTTGTAGAGGATACTAATGCGAAACTTTTTTGATGTATTAATATTTAAGATCCCATGGTTGGAGTCATAACACTCCTCAAATATGTAAAATGCAAACAAAACGACTGAAAAAATTGAATTCTTAAAAGGGGGGACATGACTAGGACATTTTAGGTGTCAAGAAATGTCTGGAACCAATGTGAATTCTGAAGAGGAGACTATTGCAAACCTTTTGATGTATTAATATTTAAGATCCTATGGTTAGGGTCGGTGCCCTCCCTCAATTTTCTAAAATACAATCAAAAAGACACAAAATTGAATTTTTAAAAAGGTGGGGGTATGATTAGGACATTTTATAACCCCAGAAATGTCTAGAACCAAACTGAATCTTTCATAGAGGAGACTGTTGAACATTTTGATGTATTAATATTTAGATCCCATGGTTGGAGTCATAACACTCTCATTTTCTAAAATTTGAACCGAAAAAGATTTAAAAATTTGATTTATTTAAAGGGGGTTGACTATGAGACTTTAGTTACTAGAAATGTGTGGAACCAAACTGAATCTTTTAGAGGAGACATTTATGAACATTTTGATGTAGTAATATTTAAGATCCCATGGTTGGAGTCATAACACTCCTCAATTTTCTAAAATACAAACAAAAACACACAAAATTCACTTTTATAGCTGGGAGTGATTAGAAGAATTTAGGTGTCAACAAATGTCTGGAAACCAACTGAATTCTGAAGAGGAGACTATTGCAAACATTTTGATGTAATAATATATTTAAGATCCCATGGTTGAAATCATAACACTCCTCAAATTCCTAAAATACGATAAAAAAACATAAGTTTAATACTTTATAGAGGTGGGGGTTATTAGGACAATTTAGATGGCTAGAAATGTCTTGAATCAAACTGAATCTTATAGCGGCGACTTTTTCGAACATTTTCATGTATTAATATTTAAGATCCTATGGTTGGAGTGTTAATTCTTCTCAATTTTCTAAGATCTGAACAAAAAACAAAAATTTGAATTCTTAAAAAAAGAAAGGGGGCTGATTAGAACATTTTAGAACACTAGAGATGTGTGGAGCCAAATTGAATTTTGAAGAGGACACTGATGCGAACATTTTGATGTATTAATACTAATTATCCCATGGTTGGTGTCGTAACACTCCTCAAATATCTAAAATCCAAACAAAAAGACACAAAAATTTGAATTCTTAAAAAAGGGGGGGGAGGTGATTAGGTCATTTTAGGTGACTAGAAATGTCTGGAGCCAAACTAAATTTTAGACGAGACTGTTGCGAACATTTTTATGTATTAATATTGAAGATACCATGCTTTGAATCATAACACTCCTCAGTTTTTTAAAATACAATCAAAAATACACAAAATTGATTTTTAAGGGGGTTGATTAGAACATTTTAGGTGAGAAGAAATGTCTGGCACCAAACTAAATCTTGCAGAGGAGACTGTTGCGAACACAATGATGTATTAATATTTAAGATCCTATGGTTGAAGTCGGTGCACTTCCGATTTTTTAAAATCCGACTGAAAAGACATAATAATTTGAATATTTAAAAATGTTGGGGCTGATTAGGACATTTTAGAACACTTGAGATGTCTGGAATCGAATTGAATCTCATAGAGGACATTGTTGCAAAATTCATTATGTATTATTATTTAAGATCCCATGGTTAGAGCCGTATCACTCTTCAAATATTTAAAATCCAACCAAAAACACCGAAATTTTAATATCTTTAAAGGTTGGGGGTGATTAGGACATTTCAGGAGACTAGAGATGTCTGGGGCAAAACTGATTCTTGTATAGGACACTGTTGCAAATATTTTGATTTATTAATATTTAACATCCCATGGTTTAAGTTCTAGCATTCCTCAATTTTCAAAAATCTAACCAAAAAGACACAAAAATGCTTAAAAAATGGGAGGGGCGTGATTAGGTCATTTTAGGTGCCTAGAAATGTCTGGAGCCAAACTGAATCTTGTAGTGGAAACTGTTGCGAACATTTTCATGTATTAATATTTAAGATCCTATGGTTGGAGTCGGTGCACTCCTCAAATTTCTAAAATCCGATCAAAAAGACACAAAAATTAGAATTCTTAAAAAAGGTGTGTAGGGGCTGATTAGGACATTTTAGAACACTAGATACGTCTAGAACCAAATTGTGTCTTATAGAAGACACTGTTGCGAATATTTTGATGTATTAATAATTAAGTTCCCATGGTTAGAGGTGTATACCTTATCAATTATCTAAAATCCAACAAAAAGACCGAAGATTTTGGATTCTTTAAAAGATGGGGTTGTATAGGAAATTTTAGGAGACTAGAGATGTCTGTGACCAAAATATTTCTGGTAGAGGATACATTTGCGAACATATTGATGTATTAGTATTTAAGACCCCATGGTTGAAATGTTAACACTCCTCAATTTTTTCAAATACAATCAAAATTACACAAAATTTATTTTTATAAGGGGTAGATCAGGACATTTTAGGTGTCCAGAAATGTTAAGCACCAAGCCGAATCTTGTTTTGGAGACTGATGCTCACAGTTTGAGGTATTAATATTTAAGATTCCATGGTTGGAGTCCCAACACTCCTCATTTTTCTTAAATTTGACCGAAATGATTTAAAAATTTGACTTTTTAAAGGGTGGGGGGTTGATTATGAGACTTAAGTTACTAGAAATGTGTGGAACCAAACTGAATCTTTTAGAGGAGACATTTGTGAACATTTTGATATACTAATATTTAAGATCCCATGGTTGGAGTCATAACACTCCTCAATTTTCTAAAATACAAACCAAAACACACAAAATTCACTTTTATAGCTGGGGGTGATTAGGACATTTTAGGTGTCAAGAAATATCTGGAACCAAACTGAATTCTGAAGAAGAGACTATTGCAAACATTTTGATGTATTGATATTTAAGATCCCATGGTTGAAATCATGACACTCCTCAATTTCCTAAAATACGATAAAAAACATAAGTTTAATACTTTATAAAGGGGGGGTATTAGGACATTTTAGAGGACTAGAAATGTCTTGAATCAAACTGAATCTTGTATAGGCGAGTTTTTCGAACATTTTCATGCATTAATATTTAAGATCCTATGGTTGGAGTTGGAGTTCTTCTCAATTTTTTAAAAACCAACCAAAAAGACAAAAAATTTGAATTCTTTAAAAAGAAAGTGGGCTGATTAGTACATTTTAGAACACTACAGATGTCTGGAACCAAATTGAATCTTGTAGAGGATACTGATGCGAAATATTTTATGTATTAAAATTAAAGATCGCATGGTTGGGGTCGTAACACTCCTCAATTTTTTAAAATACAATCAAAAAGACACAAAATTGATTTTTAAGGGGGGTTGATTAAGACATTTTAGGTGAGAAGAAATGTCTGGCACCAAACTGAATCTTGCAGAGGAGACTGTTGCGCACATTTTGACGTATTAATATTTAAGATAGTTGGTTGGAGTCGCAACACTCCTCATTTTTCTAATATTTGACCGAAAAGATTTAAAAATTTGACTTTTTAAAGGGGGGTTGATTATGAGACTTTAGTTACTAGAAATGTGTGGAACCAAACTGAATCTTTTAGAGGAGACTTTTATGAACATTTTGATGTAGTAATATTTAAGATCCCATGGTTGGAGTCATAACACTCCTCAATTTTCTAAAAAACAAACAAAAACTCAAAATTCACTTTCATAGCTGGGGGTGAATAGGACATTTTAGGTGTAAAGAAATGTCTGGAAAACAACTGATTTCTGAAGAGGAGACTATTGCAAACATTTTGATGTATTAATATTTAAGATCCCATGGTTGAAATCATAACACTCCTCAATTTCCTAAAATACGATAAAAAACATAAGTTTAATAATTTATAGAGGGGTGGGGGTTATTAGGACAATTTAGATGCCTAGAAATGTCTTGAATCAAATTGAATCTTATATAGGCGAATTTTCGATCATTTTCATGTATTAATATTTAAGATCCTATGGTTGGAGTGTTAGCTCTTCTCAATTTTCTAAGATCTGAACAAAAAACACAAAAATTTGAAATCTTAAAAAAGAAAGGGGGCTGATTAGGACATTTTAGACGAAGAGAGATGTCTGGAACCAAATTGAATGTGGAAGAGGACACTGATGCGAACATTTTGATGTATTAATATTAAAGATCGCATTGTTGGTGTCGTAACACTCCTCAAATATCTAAAATCCAAACAAAAACACCGAAAAATTTGAATTATTAAAAAAGGTTTTGCTGTGATTAGGTCATATTAGGTTAATAGAAATGTCTGGAGCCAAAATAAATTTTATACGATACTGTTGCGAACATTTATATGTATTAATATTTAAGATACCATGGTTTGAATCTTAACACTCCTCAATTTTTACAAATACAATCAAAATTACACAAAATTTATTTTTATTTGGGGTTGATTAGAACATTTTAGGTGTGAAGAAATGTCTTGCACCAAACTAAATCTTGCAGAGGAGACTGTTGCGAACACAATGATGTATTAATATTTAAGATCCTATTATTGAAGTCGGTGCACTTCCGATTTTCTAAAATATGACCGAAAAGACATAATAATTTGACTTTTTAAAAATGGGGCTGATTAGTACATTTTAGAACACTAGAGATGTCTGGAACCAAATTGAATCTTTTAGAGGACATTGTTGAACATTTGGATGTATGAATATTTAAGATCCCATGGTTAGAGTCATATCATTCTTCAAATATTTAAAATCAAATCAAAAACACCGAAATTTTAATATCTTTAAAGGGAGGTGATTAGGACATTTCAGGAGACTAGAGATGTCTGGAACAAAACTGAGTTCTGAAGAGGACACTATTGCAAACATTTTGATTTATTAATATTTAAGATCCCATGGTTTAAGTTCGATAGCATTCCTCAATTTTCAAAAATCTAACCAAAAATACACAAAAATGCTTAAAAATTAAAGGGGGCGTGATTAGGACATTTTAGGTGCCTAGAAATGTCTGGAGCCAAACTGAATCTTGTAGTGGAAACTGTTGCGAACATTTTCATGTATTAATATTTAAGATCCTATGGTTGGAGTCGGTGCACTCCTCAAATTTCTAAAATCCGATCAAAAAGACACAAAAATTTGAATTCTTAAAAAAGGTGTGTAGGGGCTGATTAGGACATTTTAGAACTCTAGAAATGTCTAGAACCAAATTGATTAGTATAGAAGAGAATGTTGCGAAAATTTTGATGTATTAATATTTAAGATCCCATGGTTGGAGTCCTAACACTTATCAATTATCTAAAATCCAACCAAAACGACCGAAGAATTTGGATTGTTTAAAAGGGGGTTTTATAGCACATTTTAGGTGACTAGATATGTCTGTGTCCAAAAAATTTCTGGTAGACGAGCCTTTTGCGAACATATTTTTGTATTATTATTTAAGATCCCATGGTTGAAATGTTAACACTCCTCAATTTTTTCAAATACAATCAAAATTACACAAAATTTGAATTCTTAAAAAGGTTTGGGGTATAATTAGGATATTTTAGGTAACCCCAGAGATGTCTAGCACCAAACTGAATCTTGCAGAGGAGACTGTTGCGCACATTTTGACGTATTAATATTTAAGATACCATGGTTGGAGACACAACACTCCTCATTTTTCTAAAATTTAACCGAAATGATTTAAAAATTTGAATTTTAAAGGGTGGGGGGTTGATTATGAGACTTTAGTTACTAGAAATGTGTTGAGCCAAATTGAATCTTTTAGAGGAGACGTTTATGAACATTTTGATGTACAAGTATTTAAGATCCCATGGTTGGAGACATAACACTCCTCAATGTTCTAAAATACAAACAAAAACACACAAAATTCACTTTTATAATGTGGGGGGGGTGATTAGGACATTTTAGGTGTCAAGAAATGTCTGGAAACCAACTGATTTCTGAAGAGGAGACTATTGCAAACATTTTGATGTATTAATATTTAAGATCCCATGGTTGAAATCATAACACTCCTCAATTTCCTAAAATACGATAAAAAACATAAGTTTAATACTTTATAAAGGGGGGGGGCATTAGGACATTTTAGAGGACTAGAAATGTCTTGAATCAAACTGAATCTTGTATAGGCGAGTTTTTCGAACATTTTCATGTATTAATATTTAAGATCCTATGGTTGGAGTGTTAGCTCTTCTCAATTTTCTAAGATCTGAACAAAAAACACAAAAATTTGAAATCTTAAAAAAGAAAGGGGGCTGATTAGGACATTTTAGACGACAAGAGATGTCTGCAACCAAATTGAATGTGGAAGAGGACACTGATGCGAACATTTTGATGTATTAATATTAAAGATCGCATTGTTGGTGTCGTAACACTCCTCAAATATCTAAAATCCAAACAAAAACACCGAAAAATTTGAATTCTTAAAAAAGGGGGGGAGGTGATTAGGTCATTTTAGGTTACTAGAAATGTCTGGAGCCAAATTAAATTTTAGACGAGACTGTTGCGAACATTTTTATGTAATAATATTGAAGATACCATGCTTTGAATCATAACTCTCCTCAGTTTTTTAAAATACAATCAAAAATACACAAAATTGATTTTTAAAGGGGGTTGATTAGAACATTTTAGGTGAGAAGAAATGTCTGGCACCAAACTAAATCTTGCAGAGGAGACTGTTGCGAACACAATGATGTATTAATATTTTAGATCCTATGGTTGAAGTCGGTGCACTTCCGATTTTTTAAAATCCGACCGAAAAGACATAATAATTTGAATATTTAAAAAATGTTGGGAGCTGATTAGTACATTTTAGAACACTTGAGATGTCTGGAATCGAATTGAATCTCATAGAGGACATTGTTGCAATATTAATTATGTATTATTATTTAAGATCCCATGGTTAGAGCCGTATCACATTTCAAATATTTAAAATCCAAATAAAAACACCGAAATTTTAATATCTTTAAAGGGGGGGGGGTGATTAGGACATTTCAGGAGACTAGAGATGTCTGGGGCAAAACTGATTCTTGTATAGGACACTGTTGCAAATATTTTCATTTATTAATATTTAACATCCCATGGTTTAAGTTGTAGCATTCCTCAATTTTCAAAAATCTAACCAAAAAGACACAAAAATGCTTAAAAAATGGGAGGGGGCGTGATTAGGCCATTTTAGGTACCTAGAAAGGTCTGGAGCCAAACTGAATCTTGTAGTGGAAACTGTTGCGAACACTTTCATGTATTAATATTTAACATCCTATGGTTAGAGTCGGTGCACTCAACAAATTTCTAAAATCCGATCAAAAAGACACAAAAATTAGAATTCTTAAAAAATGTGTGTAGGGGCTGATTAGGACATTTTAGAACACTAGATACGTCTAGTACCAAAGTGGGTCTTATATAAGACACTGTTGCGAATATTTTGATGTATTAATAATTACGATCTCATGGTTAGAGGTGTGTACCTTATCAATTATCTAAAATCCAACCAAAAATACCGAAGAATTTGGATTTCTTAAAAGGGGGTGTTGTATAGGAAATTTTAGGACTCTAGAGATGTCTGTGACCAAAATATTTCTGGTAGAGGATACATTTGCGAACATATTGATGTATTAGTATTTAAGACCCCATGGTTGAAATGTTAACACTCCTCAATTTTTTCAAATACAATCAAAATTACACAAAATTTATTTTTATAAGGGGGAGATCAGGACATTTTAGGTGTCCAGAAATGTGAAGCACCAAGCCGAATCTTATTTTGGAGACTGATGCGCACATTTTGACGTATAATTATTTAAGATACCATGGTTGGAGTCGCAACACTCCTCATTTCTTAAATTTGACCGAAATGAATTAAAAATTTGACTTTTTAAAGGGTGGGGGGTTGATTATGAGACTTATGTTACTAGAGATGTGTGGAACCAAACTGAATCTTTTAGAGGAGACAATTGTGAACATTTTGATATACTAATATTTAAGATCCGATGGTTGTAGTCATAACACTCATCAATTTTCTATAAAAACAATCAAATGACACAAAATTCACTTTAAGAGTGGGGGGTGATTAGGACATTTTAGGTGTCAAGAAATATCTGGAACCAAACTGAATTCTGAAGAAGAGACTATTGCAAACATTTTGATGTAATAATATTTAAGATCCCATGGTTGAAATCTCAAAATACTCTTCAATTTCCAAAAATAGGATAAAAAACAAAAGTTTAATACTTTATAAAGGAGGGGTATTAGGACATTTTAGAGGACTAGAAATGTCTTGAATAAACTGAATCTTATAGAGGCGACTTTATCGAACATTTTCATGTATTAATATTTAAGATCCTATGGTTGGAGTTGAAATACTTCTCAATTTTTTAAAATCCGACCGAAAAGACAAAAAATTTGAATTCTTAAAAAAGGAAAGGGGGCTCATTAGAACATTTTAAAACACTATAGATGTCTGGAACCAAATTGAATCTTGTAGAGGATACTGAGGCGAACACTTTGATGTATTAAAATTAAAGATCGCATGGTTAGGATCGTAACACTCCTCAAATATGTAAAATGCAACCAAAACGACCGAAAAATTGAATTCTTAAAAAAGGGGGGGACATGACTAGGTCATTTTAGGTGACTACAAATATCTGGAGCCAAATTAAATCTTGTAGAGGACACTGTTGCGAACAATTTTATGTATTAATATAGAAGATCCCATGGTTGGGGTCAAAACTCTCCTCAATTTTTTGAAATACAATCAAAAAGACACAAAATTGATTTTTAAGAGGGGTTGATTAGGACATTTTAGGTGAGAAGAAAAATCTGGCACCAAACTGAATCTTTCAGAGGAGACTGTTGCGCAAATTTTGACGTATTAATATTTAAGATACCATGGTTGGAGTCGCAACACTCTTCATTTTACTAAAATTTGACCGAAAAGATTTAAAAATTTGACTTTTTAAATGAGGGGAGTTTATTATGAGACTTTAGTTACTAGAAATGTGTGGAACCAAATTGAATCTTTTAGAGGAGACTTTTATGAACATTTTGATGTAGTAATATTTAAGAACCCATGGTTGGAGTCATAACATTCCTCATTTTTGTAAAATACAAACAAAAACACACAAAATTCACTTTTATAGCTGGGGGTGATTAGGACATTTTAGGTGTCAAGAAATATCTGGAACCTAACTGAATTCTGAAGAAGAGACTATTGCAAACATTTTGATGTGTTGATATTTAAGATCCCATGGTTGAAATCATGACACTCCTCAATTTCCTAAAATACGATAAAAAACATAAGTTTAATACTTTATAAAGGGGGGGGCATTAGGACATTTTAGAGGACTAGAAATGTCTTGAATAAACTGAATCTTGTATAGGCGAGTTTTTCGAACATTTTCATGCATTAAAATTTAAGATCCTATGGTTGGAGTGTTAGCTCTTCTCAATTTTCTAAGATATGAACAAAAAACACAAAAATTTGAAATCTTAAAAAAGAAAGGGGGCTGATTAGGACATTTTAGATGACAAGAGATGTCTGCAACTAAATTAAATGTGGAAGAGGACACTGATGCGAACATTTTGATGTATTAATATTAAAGATCGCATTGTTAGTGTCGTAACACTCCTCAAATATTTAAATCCAAACAAAAACACCGAAAAATTTGAATTCTTAAAAAAGGGGGGAGGTGATTAGGTCATTTTGGGTGACTAGAAATGTCTGGAGCCAAACTAAATGTTAGAAGAGACTGTTGCGAACATTTTTATGTATTAATATTGAAGGTACCATGCTTTGAATCATAACACTCCTCAGTTTTTTAAAATACAATCAAAAATACACAAAATTGATTTTTAAGGGGGGTTGATTAGAACATTTTAGGTTAGAAGAAATGTCTGGCACCAAACTAAATCTTGCAGAGGAGACTGTTGCGAACACAATGATGTATTAATATTTAAGATCCTATGGTTGAAGTCGGTGCACTTCCGATTTTTTAAAATCCGACGGAAAAGACATAATAATTTGAATTTTTAAAAATGTTGGGGGCTGATTAGTACATTTTAGAACACTTGAGATGTCTGGAATCGAATTGAATCTCATAGAGGACACTGTTGCAAAATTCATTATGTATTATTATTTAAGATACCATGGTTAGAGCCGTATCACTCTTCAAATATTTAAAATCAAACCAAAAACACCGAAATTTTTATATATCTTTAAAGGGGGGGGGTGATTAGGACATTTCAGGAGACTAGAGATGTCTGGGGCAAAACTGATTCTTGTATAGGACACTGTTGCAAATATTTTGATTTATTAATATTTAACATCCCATTGTTTAAGTTCTAGCATTCCTCAATTTTAAATAATCTAACCAAAAAGACACAAAAATGCTTAAAAAATGAAAGGGGGCGTGATTAGGTCATTTTAGGTGCCTAGAAATGTCTGGAGCCAAACTGAATCTTGTAGTGGAAACTGTTGCGAACATTTTCATGTATTAATATTTAAGATCCTATGGTTGGAGTCGGTGCACTCCTCAAATTTCTAAAATCCGATCATAAAGACACAAAAATTGGAATTCTTAAAAAAGGTGTGTAGGGGCTGATTAGGACATTTTAGAACACTAGATACGTCTAGAACCAAATTGTGTCTTATAGAAGACATTGTTCCGAATATTTTGATGTATTAATAATTAAGTTCCCATGGTTAGAGGTGCCTATACCTTATCAATTACCTAAAATCCAACCAAAAAGACCGAAGAATTTGGATTCTTTAAAAGGGGGGTTTTATAGGAAATTTTAGGAGACTAGTGATGTCTGTGACCAAAATATTTCTGGTAGACGATGCATTTGCGAACATATTGATATATTAGTACTTAAGACCCCATGGTTGAAATGTTAACACTCCTCAATTTTTTCAAATACAATCAAAATTACACAAAATTTATTTTTATAAGGGGGAGATCAGGACATTTTAGGTGTCCAGAAATGTTAAGCACCAAGCCGAATCTTGTTTTGCAGACTGATGCACACATTTTGACGTATTAATATTTAAGATAAAATGGTTGGAGTCGCAACACTCCTCATTTTTCTTATATTTGACCGAAATGATTTAAAAATTTGACTTTTTAAAGGGTGGGGGGTTAATATGAGACTTAAGTTACTAGAAATGTGTGGAACCAAACTGAATCTTTTAGAGGAGACATTTGTGAACATTTTGATATACTAATATTTAAGATCCCATGGTTGGCGTCATAACTCTCCTCAATTTTCTAAAATACAAACAAAAACACACAAAATTCACTTTTATAGCTGGGGGTGATTAGGACATTTTAGGTGTCAAGAAATATCTGGAATCAAACTGAATTCTGAAGAAGAGACTATTTTTAACATTTTGATGTATTGATATTTAAGATCCCATGGTTGAAATCATGACACTCCTCAATTTCCTAAAATACGATAAAAAACATAAGTTTAATACTTTATAAGTGGGGGGGGGTATTAGGACATTTTAGAAGACTAGAAATGTCTTTAATCAAACTGAATCTTGTATAGGCGAGTTTTTTGAACATTTTCATGCATTAATATTTAAGATCCTATGGTTGGAGTTGGAGTTCTTCTCAATTTTTTAAAAACCAACCAAAAAGACAAAAAATTTGAACTCTTTAAAAAGAAAGTGGGCTGATTAGTACATTTTAGAACACTACAGATGTCTGGAACCAAATTGAACTTTGTAGAGGATACTAATGCGAAACTTTTTTAAGTATTAAAATTAAAGATCGCATGGTTGGGGTCGTAACACTCCTCAATTTTTTAAAATACAATCAAAAAGATACAAAATTGATTTTTAAGGGGGGTTGATTAAGACATTTTAGGTGAGAAGAAATATCTGGCACCAAACTGAATATTGCAGAGGAGACTGTTGCGCACATCTTGACGTATTAATATTTAAGATAGTTGGTTGGAGTCGCAAAACTCCTCATTTTTCTAATATTTGACCGAAAAGATTTAAAAATTTTTTATTTTAAAGGGGGGGGGTTGATTATGAGACTTTAGTTACTAGAAATCTGTGGAACCAAACTGAATCTTTAAGAGGAGACGGTTATGAACATTTTGATATAGTAATATTTAAGATCGCATGGTTGGAGTAATAACACTCCTCAATTTTCTAAAATACAAACAAAAACACACAAAATTCACTTTCATAGCTGGGGGTGAATAGGACAATTTAGGTGCAAAGAAATGTCTGGAAACCAACTGATTTCTGAAGAGGAGACTATTGCAAACATTTTGATGTATTAATATTTAAGATCCCATGGTTGAAATCATAACACTCCTCAATTTCCTAAAATACGATAAAAAACATAAGTTTAATAATTTTTAGAGGGGGTGGGGGTTATTAGGACAATTTTGATGCCTAGAAATGTCTTGAATCAAATTGAATCTTATAGCGGCGATTTTTCGATCATTTTCATGTATTAATATTTAAGATCCTATGGTTGGAGTGTTCGCTCTTCTCAATTTTCTAAGATCTGAACAAAAAACACAAAAATTTGAAATCTTAAAAAAGAAAGGGGGCTGATTAGGACATTTTAGACGAAGAGAGATGTCTGCAACCAAATTGAATGTGGAAGAGGACACTGATGCGAACATTTCGATGTATTAATATTAAAGATCGCATTGTTGGTGTCGTAACACTCCTCAAATATCTAAAATCCAAACAAAAACACCGAAAAATTTGAATTCTTAAAAAAGGGGGGAGGTGATTAGGTCATTTTAGGTGACTAGAAATGTCTGGAGCCAAACTAAATGTTAGACGAGACTGTTGCGAACATTTTTATGTATTAATATTGAAGATACCATGCTTTGAATCATAACACTCCTCAGTTTTTTAAAATACAATCAAAAATACACAAAATTGATTTTTAAGGGGGGTTGATTAGAACATTTTAGGTGAGAAGAAATGTCTGGCACCAAACTAAATCTCTCAGAGGAGACTGTTGCGAACACAATGATGTATTAATATTTAAGATCCTATGGTTGAAGTCGGTGCAATTCCGATTTTTTAAAATCCGACGGAAAAGACATAATAATTTGAATTTTTAAAAAATGTTGTGGGCTGATTAGTACATTTTAGAACACTTGAGATGTCTGGAATCGAATTGAATCTCATAGAGGACACTGTTGCAAAATTCATTATGTATTATTATTTAAGATACCATGGTTAGAGCCGTATCACTCTTTAAATATTTAAAATCAAATCAAAAACACCGAAATTTTAATATCTTTAAAGGGGGGGGGTGATTAGGTCATTTCAGGAGACTAGAGATGTCTGGGGCAAAACTGATTCTTGTATAGGACACTGTTGCAAATATTTTGATTTATTAATATTTAACGTCCCATGGTTTAAGTTCTAGCATTCCTCAATTTTCAAAAATCTAACCAAAAAGACACAAAAATGCTTAAAAAATGAAAGAGGGCGTGATTAGGTCATTTTAGGTGCCTAGAAATGTATGGAGCCAAACTGAATCTTGTAGTGGAAACTGTTGCGAACATTTTCATGTATTAATATTTAAGATCCTATGGTTGGAGTCGGTGCACTCCTCAAATTTCTAAAATCCGATCATAAAGACACAAAAATTGGAATTCTTAAAAAAGGTGTGTAGGGGCTGATTAGGACATTTTAGAACACTAGATACGTCTAGAACCAAATTGTGTCTTATAGAAGACACTGTTCCGAATATTTTGATGTATTAATAATTAAATTTCCATGGTTAGAGGTGCCTATACCTTATCAATTACCTAAAATCCAACAAAAAAGACCGAAGAATTTGGATTCTTTAAAAGGGGGGTTGTATAGGAAATTTTAGGAGACTAGTGATGTCTGTGACCAAAATATTTCTGGTAGACGATGCATTTGCGAACATATTGATGTATTAGTACTTAAGACCCCATGGTTGAAATGTTAACACTCCTCAATTTTTTCAAATACAATCAAAATTACACAAAATTTATTTTTATAAGGGGGAGATCAGGACATTTTAGGTGTCCAGAAATGTTAAGCACCAAGCCGAATCTTGTTTTGCAGACTGATGCACACATTTTGACGTATTAATATTTAAGATAAAATGGTTGGAGTCGCAACACTCCTCATTTTTCTTATATTTGACCGAAATGATTTAAAAATTTGACTTTTTAAAGGGTGGGGGGTTGATTATGAGACTTAATATACTAGAAATGTGTGGAACCAAACTGAATCTTTTAGAGGAGACATTTGTGAACATTTTGATATACTAATATTTAAGATCCCATGGTTGGAGTCATAACACTCATCAATTTTCTATAAAAACAATAAAAATGACACAAAATTCTCTTTAAGAGTGGGGGGTGATTAGGAAATTTTAGGTGTCAAGAAATATCTGGAACCAAACTGAATTCTGAAGAAGAGACTATTGCAAACATTTTCATGTAATAATATTTAAGATCCCATGGTTGAAATCTTGACACTCCTCAATTTCCTAAAATACGATAAAAAAAACATAAGTTTAATACTTTATAAAGGGGGGGGGTATTAGGACATTTTAGAGGACTAGAAATGTCTTGAATCAAACTGAATCTTGTATAGGCGAGTTTTTCGAACATTTTCATGCATTAATATTTAAGATCCTATGGTTGGAGTTGGAGTTCTTCTCAATTTTTTAAAAACCAACCAAAAAGACAAAAAATTTGAATTCTTTAAAAAGAAAGTGGGCTGATTAATACATTTTAGAACACTACAGATGTCTGGAACCAAATTGAATCTTGTAGAGGATACTGATGCGAAATATTTTATGTATTAAAATTAAAGATCGCATGGATGGGGTCGTAACACTCCTCAATTTTTTAAAATACAATCAAAAAGACACAATATTGATTTTTAAGAGGGGTTGATTAAGACATTTTAGTTGAGAAGAAATGTCTGGCACCAAACTGAATCTTGCAGAGGAGACTGTTGCGCACATTTGAAGTATTAATATTTATGATAGTTGGTTGGAGTCGTAACACTCCTCATTTTCTAATATTTGACCGAAATGATTTAAAAATTTGACTTTTTAAAGGGTGAGGGTTGATTATGAGACTTAAGTTACTAGAGATGTGTGGAACCAAACTGAATCTTTTAGAGGAGACATTTGTGAACATTTTGATGTACTAATATTTAAGATCACATGGTTGGAGTCATAACACTCATCAATTTTCCATAAAAACAATAAAAATGACACAAAATTCTCTTTAAGAGTGGGGGGTGATTAGAAAATTTTAGGTGTCAAGAAATATCTGGAACGAAACTGAATTCTGAAGAAGAGACTATTGCAAACATTTTCATGTAATAATATTTAAGATCCCATGGTTGAAATCTTGACACTCCTCAATTTCCTAAAAAACGATAAAAAAACATAAGTTTAATACTTTATAAAGGGGGGGGTATTAGGACATTTTAGAGGACTAGAAATGTCTTGAATCAAACTGAATCTTGTATAGGCGAGTTTTTGGAACATTTTCATGCATTAATATTTAAGATCCTATGGTTGGAGTGTTCGCTCTTCTCAATTTTCTAAGATCTGAACAAAAAACACAAAAATTTGAAATCTTAAAAAAGAATGGGGGCTGATTAGGACACTTTAGACGAAGAGAGATGTCTGCAACCAAATTGAATATGGAAGAGGACACTGATGCAAACATTTTGATGTATTAATATTAAAGATCGCATTGTTGGTGTCGTAACACTCCTCAAATATCTAAAATCCAAACAAAAACACCGAAAAATTTGAATTCTTAAAAAAGGGGGGGAGGTGATTAGGTCATTTTAGTTGACTAGAAATGTCTGGAGCCAAACTAAATGTTAGAAGAAACTGTTGCGAACATTTTTATGTATTAATATTGAAGATACAATGCTTTGAATCATAACACTCCTCAGTTTTTTAAAATACAATCAAAAACACACAAAATTGATTTTTAAGGGGGGTTGATTAGAACATTTTAGGTGAGAAGAAATGTCTGGCACCAAACTAAATTTTGCAGAGGAGACTGTTGCGAACACAATGATGTATTAATATTTAAGATCCTATGGTTGAAGTCGGTGCAATTCCGATTTTTTAAAATCCGACGGAAAAGACATAATAATTTGAATTTTTAAAAAATGTTAAGGGCTGATTAGTACATTTTAAAACACTTGAGATGTCTGGAATCGAATTGAATCTCATAGAGGACATTGTTGCAAAATTCATTATGTATTATTATTTAAGATACCATGGTTAGAGCCGTATCACTCTTTAAATATTTAAAATCAAATCAAAAACACCGAAATTTTAATATCTTTAAAGGGGGGGGGTGATTAGGTCATTTCAGGAGACTAGAGATGTCTGGGGCAAAACTGATTCTTGTATAGGACACTGTGGCAAATATTTTGATTTATTAACATTTAACATCCCATGGTTTAAGTTCTAGCATTCCTCAATTTTCAAAAATCTAACCAAAAAGACACAAAAATGCTTAAAAAATGAAAGGGGGCGTGATTAGGTCATTTTAGGTGCCTAGAAATGTTTGGAGCCAAACTGAATCTTGTAGTGGAAACTGTTGCGAACATTTGCATGTATTAATATTTAAGATCCTATGGTTGGAGTCGGTGCACTCCTCAAATTTCTAAAATCTGATCATAAAGACACAAAAATTGGAATTCTTAAAAAAGGTGTGTAGGGGCTGATTAGGACATTATAGAACACTAGATACGTCTAGAACCAAATTGTGTCTTATAGAAGACATTGTTCCGAATATTTTGATGTATTAATAATTAAGTTCCCATGGTTAGAGGTGCCTATACCTTATCAATTACCTAAAATCCAACCAAAAAGACCGAAGAATTTGGATTCTTTAAAAGGGGGGTTTTATAGGAAATTTTAGGAGACTAGTGATGTCTGTGACCAAAATATTTCTGGTAGACGATGCATTTGCGAACATATTGATATATTAGTACATAAGACCCCATGGTTGAAATGTTAACACTCCTCAATTTTTTCAAATACAATCAAAATTACACAAAATTTATTTTTATAAGGGGGATATCAGGAACTTTTAGGTGTCCAGAAATGTTAAGCACCAAACCGAATCTTGTTTTGCAGACTGATA
Source organism: Latrodectus elegans (assembly GCA_030067965.1). Classification (NCBI taxonomy): domain Eukaryota; kingdom Metazoa; phylum Arthropoda; class Arachnida; order Araneae; family Theridiidae; genus Latrodectus; species Latrodectus elegans. The sequence goes on along the minus strand of CM057813.1, from coordinate 16,437,019 downwards.
CACACATTTTGACGTATTAATATTTAAGATAAAATGGTTGGAGTCTCAACACCCCTCATTTTTCTTATATTTGACCGAAATGATTTAAAAATTTGACTTTTTAAAGGGTGGGGGTTTGATTATGAGACTTAAGTTACTAGGAATGTGTGGAACCAAACTGAATCTGTTAGAGGAGACATTTGTGAACATTTTGATATACTAATATTTAAGATCCCATGGTTGGAGTCATAACACTCCTCAATTTTCTAAAATACAAACAAAAACACACAAAATTCACTTTCATAGCTGGGGGTGAATAGGACAATTTAGGTGTAAAAAAATGTCTGGAAACCAACTGATTTCTGAAGAGGAGACTATTGCAAACATTTTGATGTATTAATATTTAAGATCCCATGGTTGAAATCATAACACTCCTCAATTTCCTAAAATACGATAAAAAAAACATAATAATTTATAGAGGAGGGGGGTTATTAGTACAATTTAGATGCCTAGAAATGTCTTGAATCAAATTGAATCTTATAGCGGCGAATTTTTCGATCATTTTCATGTATTAATATTTAAGATCCTATGGTTGGAGTGTTAGCTCTTCTCAATTTTTTAAGATCTGAACAAAAACAACAAAAATTTGAAATCTTAAAAAAGAAAGGGGGCTGATTATTACATTTTAGACGACAAGTGATGTCTGGAACCAAATTGAATGTGGAAGAGGACACTGATGCGATTATTTTGATGCATTAATATTAAAGATCGCATTGTTTGTGTCGTAACACTCCTCAACTATCTAAAATCCAAACAAAAGACCGAAAAATTTGAATTCTTAAAAAAGGGGGGAGGTGATTAGGTCATTTTAGGTGCCTAGAAATGTCTGGAGCCAAACTGAATCTTGTAGTGGAAATTGTTGCGAACATTTTCATGTATTAATATTTAAGATCCTATGGTTGGAGCCGGTGCACTCCTCAAATTTCTAAAATCCGAACAAAAAGACACAAAAATTAGAATTCTTAAAAAAGGTGTGTAGGCGCTAATTAGTACAGTTTAGAACACTAGATACATCTAGAACCAAATTGTGTCTTATAGAAGACACTGTTGCGAATATTTTGATGTATTAATAATAAAGATCCCATGGTTAGAGGTGTATACATTATCAATTATCTAAAATCCAACCAAAAAGACCGAAGAATTTGGATTCTTTAAAAGGGGGGGGGTTGTATAGGAAATTTTAGGAGACTAGAGATGTCTTTGACCAAAATATTTCTGGTAGAGGATACATTTGCGATCATATTGATGTATTATTATTTAAGACCCTATGGTTGAAATGTTAACACTTCTCAATTTTTTCAAATACAATCAAAATTACACAAAATTTATTTTTATAAGGGGGAGATCAGGACATTTTAGGTGTCCAGAAATGTCAAGCAACAAGCTAAATCTTGTTTTGGAGACTGATGTGCACATTTCGATGTATTATTATTTAAGATACCATGGTTGGAGTCGAAACACTCCTCATTTTTCTAAAATTTGACCGAAATGATTTAAAATTTTGACTTTTTAATGGGTGGGGGGTTGATTATGAGACTTAAGTTTCTAGAAATGTGTGGAACCAAAGTGAATCTTTTAGAGGAGACATTTGTGAACATTTTGATATACTAATATTTAAGATCCCATGGTTGGAGTCATAACTCTCCTCAATTTTCTAAAATACAAACAAAAACATACAAAATTCACTTTTATAGCTGGGGGTGATTAGGACATTTTAGGTGTCAAGAAATATCTGGAACAAAATTGAATTCTGAAGAAGAGACTATTTTTAACATTTTGATGTATTGATATTTAAGATCCCATGGTTGAAATCATGACACTCCTCAATTTCCTAAAGTACGATAAAAACATAAGTTTAATACTTTATAAAGGGGGTATTAGGACATTTTAGAGGACTAGAAACGTCTTGAATCAAACTGAATCTTGTATAGGCGAGTTTTTCGAACATTTTCATGCATTAATATTTAAGATCCTATGGTTGAAGTTGGAGTTCTTCTCAATTTTTTAAAAACCAACCAAAAAGACAAAAAATTTGAATTCTTTAAAAAGAAAGTGGGCTGATTAGTACATTTTAGAACACTACAGATGTCTGCAATCAAATTGAACTTTGTAGAGGATAAAAATGCTAAACTTTTTTATGTATTAAAATTAAAGATCGCATGGTTGTTGTCGTAACACTCCTCAATTTTTTAAAATACAATCAAAAAGACACAAAATTGATTTTTAAGGGGGGTTGATTAAGACATTTTAGGTGAGAAGAAATATCTGGCACCAAACTGAATATTGCAGAGGAGACTGTTGCGCGCATTTTGACGTAATAATATTTAAGATAGTTGGTTGGAGTCGCAAAACTCCTCATTTTTCTTATATTTGACCGAAAAGATTTAAAAATTTTACATTTTAAAGGGGGGGGGTTGATTATGAGACTTTAGTTACTAGAAATCTGTGGAACCAAACTGAATCTTTAAGAGGAGACGGTTATGAACATTTTGACATAGTAATATTTAAGATCCCATGGTTGGAGTAATAACACTCCTCAATTTTCTAAAATACAAACAAAAACTCACAAAATTCACTTTCATAGCTGGGGGTGAATAGGACAATTTAGGTGTAAAGAAATGTCTTGAAACCAACTGATTTCTGAAGAGGAGACTATTGCAAACATTTTGATGTATTAATATTTAAGATCCCATGGTTGAAATCATAACACTCCTCAATTTCGTAAAATACGATAAAAAACATAATAATTTATAGAGGAGGGGGGTTATTAGTACAATTTAGATGCCTAGAAATGTCTTGAATCATATTGAATCTTATAGCGGCGAATTTTTCGATCATTCTCATGTATTAATATTTAAGATCCTATGGTTGGAGTGTTAGCTCTTCTAAATTTTTTAAAATCTGAACAAAAACAACAAAAATTTGAAATCTTAAAAAAGAAAGGGGGCTGATTATTACATTTTAGACGACAAGTGATGTCTGGAACCAAATTGAATGTGGAAGAGGACACTGATGCGAACATTTTGATGCATTAATATTAAAGATCGCATTGTTTGTGTCGTAACACTCCTCAACTACCTAAAATCCAAACAAAAGACCGAAAAATTTGAATTCTTAAAAAAGGGGGGAGGTGATTAGGTCATTTTAGGTGCCTAGAAATGTCTGGAGCCAAACTGAATCTTGTAGTGGAAATTGTTGCGAACGTTTTCATGTATTAATATTTAAGATCCTATGGTTGGAGCCGGTGCACTCCTCAAATTTCTAAAATCCGAACAAAAAGACACAAAAATTAGAATTCTTAAAAAAGGTGTGTAGGCGCTAATTAGTACAGTTTAGAACACTAGATACATCTAGAACCAAATTGTGTCTTATAGAAGACACTGTTGCGAATAATTTGATGTATTAATAATAAAGATCCCATGGTTAGAGGTGTATACATTATCAATTATCTAAAATCCAACCAAAAAGACCGAAGAATTGGGATTCTTTAAAAGGGGGGGGGTTGTATAGGAAATTTTAGGAGACTAGAGATGTCTTTGACCAAAATATTTCTGGTAGAGGATACATTTGCGATCATATTGATGTATTATTATTTAAGACCCTATGGTTGAAATGTTAACACTTCTCAATTTTTTCAAATACAATCAAAATTACACAAAATTTATTTTTATAAGGGGGAGATCAGGACATTTTAGGTGTCCAGAAATGTCAAGCACCAAGCTGAATCTTGTTTTGGAGACTGATGTGCACATTTCGATGTATTAATATTTAAGATTCCATGGTTGGAGTCACAACACTCCTCATTTTCTAAAATTTGACCGAAATGATTTAAAATTTTGACTTTTTAATGGGTGGGGGGTTGATTATGAGACATAAGTTTCTAGAAATGTGTGGAACCAAAGTGAATCTTTTAGAGGAGACATTTGTGAACATTTTGATATACTAATATTTAAGATCCCATGGTTGGAGTCATAACTCTCCTCAATTTTCTAAAATACAAACAAAAACACACAAAATTCACTTTTATAGCTGGGGGTGATTAGGACATTTTAGGTGTCAAGAAATATCTGGAACAAAACTGAATTCTGAAGAAGAGACTATTTTTAACATTTTGATGTATTGATATTTAAGATCCCATGGTTGAAATCATGACACTCCTCAATTTCCTAAAATACGATAAAAAACATAAGTTTAATACTTTATAAAGGGGGGTATTAGGACATTTTAGAGGACTAGAAATGTCTTGAATCAAACTGAATCTTGTATAGGCGAGTTTTTCGAACATTTTCATGCATTAATATTTAAGATCCTATGGTTGGAGTTGGAGTTCTTCTCAATTTTTTAAAAACCAACCAAAAAGACAAAAAATTTGAATTCTTTAAAAAGAAAGTGGGCTGATTAGTACATTTTAGAACACTACAGATGTCTGGAACCAAATTGAACTTTGTAGAGGATGAAAATGCGAAACTTTTTTATGTATTAAAATCAAAGATCGCATGGTTGTTGTCGTAACACTCCTCAATTTTTTAAAATACAATCAAAAAGACACAAAATTGATTTTTAAGGGGGGTTGATTAAGACATTTTAGGTGAGAAGAAATATCTGGCACCAAACTGAATATTGCAGAGGAGACTGTTGCGCACATTTTGACGTAATAATATTTAAGATAGTTGGTTGGAGTCGCAAAACTCCTCATTTTTCTAATATTTGACCGAAAAGATTTAAAAATTTTACATTTTAAATGGGGGGTTGATTATGAGACTTTAGTTATTAGAAATCTGTGGAACCAAACTGAATCTTTAAGAGGAGACGGTTATGAACATTTTGATATAGTAATATTTAAGATCCCATGGTTGGAGTAATAACACTCCTCAATTTTTCTAAAATACAAACAAAAACTCACAAAATTCACTTTCATAGCTGGGGGTGAATAGGACAATTTAGGTGTAAAGAAATGTCTGGAAACCAACTGATTTCTGAAGAGGAGACTATTGCAAACATTTTGATGTATTAATATTTAAGATCCCATGGTTGAAATCATAACACTCCTCAATTTCGTAAAATACGATAAAAAAACATAATAATTTATAGAGGAGGGGGGTTATTAGTACAATTTAGATGCCTAGAAATGTCTTGAATCAAATTGAATCTTATAGCGGCGAATTTTTCGATCATTTTCATGTATTAATATTTAAGATCCTATGGCTGGAGTGTTAGCTCTTCTCAATTTTTTAAGATCTGAACAAAAACAACAAAAATTTGAAATCTTAAAAAAGAAAGGGGGCTGATTATTACATTTTAGACGACAAGTGATGTCTGGAACCAAATTGAATGTGGAAGAGGACACTGATGGAAATTTTAGGAGGACTAGAAAATTTTAGGACTAGGAAATTTTAGGAGACTAGAGATGTCTTTGACCAAAATATTTCTGGTAGAGGATACATTTGCGATCATATTGATGTATCATTATTTAAGACCCCATGGTTGAAATGTTAACACTTCTCAATTTTTTCAAATACAATCAAAATTACACAAAATTTATTTTTATGAGGGAGATCAGGACATTTTAGGTGTCCAGAAATGTCAAGCACCAAGATGAATCTTGCTTTGGAGACTGATGTGCACATTTCGATGTATTAATATTTAAGATACCATGGTTGGAGTCATAACACTCCTCATTTTCTAAAATTTGACCGTAAAGATTTAAAAATTTGACTTTTAGAGGGGGGGTTTATTAAGAGACTTTTGTTTCTAGAAATTTGTGGAACCAAACTGAATATTTTAGAGGACACTTTTATGAACATTTTGATATACTAATATTTAAGATCCCATGGTTAGTGTTATAAAACTCCTCATGTGTCTAAAATACAACCAAAAAGACACAAAATTCACTTTTATAATGGGAGTTGATTAGGACATTATAGGTGTCAAGAAATGTCTGGAACAAAACTGAGTTCTGAAGAAGAGACTATTGCAAACATTTTGATGTGTTAACATTTAAGATCCTATGGTTGGAGTCGATAAAATCTTCAATTTTCTAAAATCGCATAAAAAGACACAAAAATTTAATTTCTTAAAAAAGGGGGGGGAGTATTAGGACATTTTACAACACTAGAGATGTCTAGAACCAAATTCAATCTCATAGCAGAAATTGTTGCGAACATTTTGATGTATTAATATTTTAGATCCCATGGTTGGAGTCGCAACACTCCACATTTTTCCAAAATTTAACCGAAAAAATTTAAATATTTGATTTTTTTAAAGGGAGGGGGTTGATTAGGCGACTTTACTTACTAGAAATGTGTGGAGCCAAATAGAATCTTTTAGAAGAGACATTTATGAACATTTTGATGTACTAATATTTAAGATCCCATGGTTGGAGTCATAACACTGCTCAATTTTCTAAAATACAATCCAAAACACACACAATTTATTTTTATTTAGGGGGTTGATTAGGACATTTTAGGTGCAAGAAATGTCTGGAACCAATGTGAATTCTGAAGAAGAGACTATTGCAAACCTTTTGATGTATTAATATTTAAGATCGTATGGTTGGGGTCGGTGCCCTCCTCAATTTTCTAAAATCCGATCAAAAAGACACAAAAATTTGAATTCTTAAAAAAGGTTTGGGGGTATAATTAGGATATTTTATAACCCCAGAGATGTCTAGAACCAAATTATACTCATAGAAGACACTGTTGCGAACATTTTGATGTATTAATATTTTAGATCCCATGGTTGGAGTCTCAACACTCCTTACTTTTCTAAAATTTAACTGAAAAAATTTAAAAATTTGATTTATTTAAAGGGGGATGTTGACTGGGAGACTTAGGTACTAGAAATAAGTGGAGCAAAATTGAATCTTTTAGAGGAGACATTTATGAACATCTTGATATACCAATATTTAAGATCCCATGGTTGGAGTCATAACACTCCTCAATTTTCTAAAATGCAATCAAAAACACACAAAATTCACTTTTATAGTGGGGGTGATTAAGACATTTTAGGTGTCAAGATATGTCTTGCACCCAACTAAATTCTGAAAAGGAGACAATTGCAAAAATTTTGATGTATTAATATATTTAAAATCGCATGGTTGAAAACATAATATTCCTCAATTTCCTAAAATACAATAAAAACAACAAAAATTTAATACTTTATAGAAGGGGGGGTTGTTTTTAGCCCATTTTACGGGGCTAGAAATGTCTTGATTCAAACTGAATCTTTTAGATGCGACTTTTTCGTACATTCTCATGTATTAATTTTTAAGATCCTATGGTTGGAGTTTTAATTTTTCTCAATTTTCTAAAATCCGACCAAAAAGACAAAAAATTTGAATTCTTGAAAAAGGAAAGGGGTTGATTAGGACATTTTATAACACTATAGATGTCTGGAACCAGATAGAATCTTGTAGAGGATACTGATGCGAGCATTTTGATGTATTAAAATTAAAGATCCCATGGTTGGGGTCGTAACACTCCTCAAATATCTAAAATCCAAACAAAAAGACCGAAAATTTGAATTCTTAAAAAAGGGGGGGGAGGTGATTAGGTAATTTTAGGTTACTAGAAATGTCTGGAGCCAAATTAAATTTTAGACGAGACTGTTGCGAACATTTTTATGTAATAATATTGAAGATACCATGCTTTGAATCATAACTCTCCTCAGTTTTTTAAAATACAATCAAAAAGACTCAAAATTGATTTTTAAGGGGGGTTGATTAGAACATTTTAGGTAAGAAGAAATGTCTGGCACCAAACTAAATTTTGCAGAGGAGACTGTTGCGAACACAATGATGTATTAATATTTAAGATCCTATGGTTGAAGTCGGTGCACTTCCGATTTTTTAAAATCCGACCGAACAGACATAATAATTTGAATATTTAAAAAATGTTGGATCTGATTAGTACATTTTAGAACACTTGAGATGTCTGGAATCGAATTGAATCTCATAGAGGACATTGTTGCAAAATTCATTATGTAATATTATTTAAGATACCATGGTTAGAGCCGTATCACTCTTCAAATATTTAAAATCAAACCAAAAACACCGAAATTTTAATATCTTTAAAGGGGGGGGGTGACTAGGACATTTCAGGAGACTAGAGATGTCTGGGGCAAAACTGATTCTTGTATAGGACACTGTTGCAAATATTTTAATTTATTAATATTTAACATCCCATGGTTTAAGTTGTAGCATTCCTCAATTTTTAAAAATCTAACAAAAAACACACAAAAATGCTTAAAAAATGGGAGGGGGCGTGATTAGGCCATTTTAGGTACCTAGAAATGTCTGGAGCCAAACTGAATCTTGTAGTGGAAACTGTTGCGAACATTTTCATGTATTAATATTTAACATCCTATAGTTGGAGTCGGTGCACTCAACAAATTTCTAAAATCCGATCCAAAAGACACAAAAATTAGAATTCTTAAAAAAGGTGTGTAGGGGCTGATTAGGACATTTTAGAACACTAGATACGTCTAGAACCAAAGTGGGTCTTATATAAGACATTGTTGCGAATACTTTGATGTATTAATAATTAAGATCCCATGGTTAGAGGTGTGTACCTTATCAATTATCTAAAATCCAAACAAAAAGACCGAAGAATTTGGATTTTTTAAAAGAGGGGGGGGTTGTATAGGAAATTTTAGGACTCTAGAGATGTCTGTGACCAAAATAATTCTGGTAGAGGATACATTTGCGAACATATTGATGTATTAGTATTTAAGACCTTATGGTTGAAATGTTAACACTCCTCAATTTTTTCAAATACAATCAAAATTACACAAAATTTATTTTTATAAGGGGGAGATCAGGACATTTTAGGTGTCCAGAAATGTTAAGCACCAAGCCGAATCTTGTTTTGGAGACTGATGCTCACATTTTGACGTATTAATATTTAAGATTCCATGGTTGGAGTCGCAAAACTCCTCATATTTATTAAATTTGACCGAAATGATTTAAAAATTTGACTTTTTAAAGGGTGGGGGGTTGATTATGAGACTTAAGTTACTAGAGATGTGTGGAACCACCACGATTGACTTCAAAATTCCCTTATATCTTACAAAATACCTAATATGTATACAAAAAATTATACAATTTAGTAGTGAACCACATTTCTAGACTTACTGTGGATTTGGTTTCATTATAAAAAATATATTTGACGAGAAAAATGAGTTTTTGTAAAGTGCGCCCAAGTAATGCATAACGCTAATTTCAAAATTTACTCAAAATCTGAATAAATATCCAGTTTATAGACAAACAAATGGTTTATAAAAAATATATTTTACGAGAAAATTGAGTTTTTGTAAAGTGCGCCCATGTAACACATATACGCTAATTTCAAAATTTACTCAAAATCTGAATAAATTTCCAGTATATACACAAACAAAAGGTTTCATTTAGTAGTAAATCACATTCTAAGACTAACTGTCGTATTCATTTTATTATAAAAAATATATTTTATGAGAAAAAAGGGATATCGTATGGGTCGCCCCTATGGTACGTGTGACTAAAGATTCCCACCACGATTGACTTCAAAATTCCCTTATATCTTACAAAATACCTAATATGTATCCAAAAAAATGATACAATTTAGTAGTAAATCACATTTCTAGACTTACTGTGGATTTGGTTTCATTATAAAAAATATATTTTACGAGAAAATTGAGTTTTTGTAAAGTGCGCCCATGTAACACATATACGCTAATTTCAAAATTTACTAAAAATCTGAATAAATTTCCAGTATATACACAAACAAAAGGTTTCATTTAGTAGTAAATCACATTCTAAGACTAACTGTGATATTCATTTTATTATAAAAATTTATTTTATGGGAAAAAAGGGATATTGTATGGGTCGCCCATATGGTACGTGTGACTAAAGATTCCCACCACGATTGACTTCAAAATTCCCTTATATCTTACAAAATACCTAATATGTGTAAAAAAAAATGATACAATTTAGTAGTAAATCACATTTCTAGACTTACTGTGGATTTGGTTTCATTATAAAAAGTATATTTTACGAGAAAATTGAGTTTTTGTAAAGTGCGCCCATGTAACACATATACGCTAATTTCAAAATTTACTCAAAATCTGAATAAATTTCCCATATATACACAAACAAAAGGTTTCATTTAGTAGTAAATCACATTCTAAGACTAACTGTGGTATTCATTTTATTATAAAAAATATATTTTATGAGAAAAAAGGGATATTGTATGGGTCGCCCATATGGTACGTGTGACTACAGATTCCCACCACGATTGACTTCAAAATTCCCTTATATCTTACAAAATACCTAATATGTATACAAAAAAATGATACAATTTAGTAGTAAATCACATTTCTCGACTTACTGTGGATTTGGTTTCATTATAAAAATTATATTTTACGAGAAAATTGAGTTTTTGTAAAGTGCGCCCATGTAACACATATACGCTTATTTCAAAATTTACTCAAAATCTGAATAAATTTCCAGTATATACACAAACAAAAGGTTTCATTTAGTAGTAAATCACATTCTAAGACTAACTGTGGTATTCATTTTATTATAAAAAATATATTTTATGAGAAAAAAGGGATATTGTATGGGTCGCCCATATGGTACGTGTGACTACAGATTCCCACCACGATTGACTTCAAAATTCCCTTATACCTTACAAAATACCTAATATGTATACAAAAAAATGATACAATTTAGTAGTAAATCACATTTCTAGACTTACTGTGGATTTGGTTTCATTATAAAAAATATATTTTACGAGAAAATTGAGTTTTTGTAAAGTGCGCCCATGTAACACATATACGCTAATTTCAAAATTTACTAAAAATCTGAATAAATTTCCAGTATATACACAAACAAAAGGTTTCATTTAGTAGTAAATCACATTCTAAGACTAACTGTGATATTCATTTTATTATAAAAATTTATTTTATGGGAAAAAAGGGATATTGTATGGGTCGCCCATATGGTACGTGTGACTAAAGATTCCCACCACGATTGACTTCAAAATTCCCTTATATCTTACAAAATACCTAATATGTGTAAAAAAAAATGATACAATTTAGTAGTAAATCACATTTCTAGACTTACTGTGGATTTGGTTTCATTATAAAAAGTATATTTTACGAGAAAATTGAGTTTTTGTAAAGTGCGCCCATGTAACACATATACGCTAATTTCAAAATTTACTCAAAATCTGAATAAATTTCCCATATATACACAAACAAAAGGTTTCATTTAGTAGTAAATCACATTCTAAGACTAACTGTGGTATTCATTTTATTATACAAAATATATTTTATGAGAAAAAAGGGATATTGTATGGGTCGCCCATATGGTACGTGTGACTACAGATTCCCACCACGATTGACTTCAAAATTCCCTTATATCTTACAAAATACCTAATATGTGTAAAAAAAAATGATACAATTTAGTAGTAAATCACATTTCTAGACTTACTGTGGATTTGATTTCATTATAAAAAATATATTTTACGAGAAAATTGAGTTTTTGTAAAGTGCGCCCATGTAACACATATACGCTAATTTCAAAATTTACTCAAAATCTGAATAAATTTATAGTATATACACAAACAAAAGGTTCCATTTAGTAGTAAATCACATTCTAAGACTATTTGTCGTATTCATTTTATTATAAAAAATATATTTTATGAGAAAAAAAGGATATCGTATGGTGCGCCCTTATGGTACGTGTGACTTCAAATTCCCCCCCCCCGATTGACTTCAAAATTCCCTTATATCTTACAAAATACCTAATATGTGTAAAAAAAAATTATACAATTTAGTAGTAAATCACATTTCTAGACTTACTGTGGATTTGGTTTCATTATAAAAAATATATTTTACGAGAAAAATGAGTTTTTGTAAAGTGCGCCCATGTAACACATATACGCTAATTTCAAAATTTACTCCAAATCTGAATAAATTTCCCGTATATACACAAACAAAAGGTTTCATTTAGTAGTAAATCACATTCTAAGACTAACTGTGGTATTCATTTTATTATAAAAAATATATTTTATGAGAAAAAAGGGATATCGTATGGGTCGCCCCTATGGTACGTGTGACTAAAGATTCCCACCACGATTGACTTCAAAATTCCCTTATATCTTACAAAATACCTAATATGTGTAAAAAAAAATGATACAATTTAGTAGTAAATCACATTTCTAGACTTACTGTTGATTTGGTTTCATTATAAAAAATATATTTTACAAGAAAATTGAGTTTTTGTAAAGTGCGCACATGTAACACATATACGCTAATTTCAAAATTTACTGAAAATCTGAATAAATTTCACGTATATACACAAACAAAAGGTTTCATTTAGTAGTAAATCACATTCTAAGACTAACTGTGGTATTCATTTTATTATAAAAAATATATTTTATGAGAAAAAAGGGATATCGTATGGGTCGCCCCTATGGTACGTGTGACTAAAGATTCCCACCACGATTGACTTCAAAATTCCCTTATATCTTACAAAATAACAAATATGTGTAAAAAAAATGATACAATTTAGTAGTAAATCACATTTCTAGACTTACTGCGGATTTGGTTTCATTATAAAAAATATATTTTACGAGTAAAATGAGTTTTTGTAAAGTGCGCCCTAGTAACACATATACGCTAATTTCAAAATTTACTCAAAATTTGAATAAATTTCACGTATATACACAAACAAAAGGTTTCATTTAGTAGTAAATCACATTCTAAGACTAACTGTGGTATTCATTTTATTATAAAAAATATATTTTATGAGAAAAAAGGGATATCGTATGGGTCGCCCCTATGGTACGTGTGACTAAAGATTCCCACCACGATTGACTTCAAAATTCCCTTATATCTTACAAAATACCTAATATGTGTAAAAACAAATGATACAATTTAGTAGTAAATCACATTTCTAGACTTACTGTGGATTTGGTTTCATTATAAAAAATATATTTTACGAGAAAATTGAGTTTTTGTAAAGTGCGCCCATGTAACACATATACGCTAATTTCAAAATTTACTCAAAATCTGAATAAATTTCCCGTATATACACAAACAAAAGGTTTCATTTAGTAGTAAATCACATTCTAAGACTAACTGTGTATTCATTTTATTATAAAAAATATATTTTATGAGAAAAAAGGGATATCGTATGGTGCGCCCATATAGTACGTGTGACTTCAAATTCCCCCCACGATTGACTTCAAAATTCCCTTATATCTTACAAAATACCTAATATGTGTAAAAAAAATGATACTCTTTAGTAGTAAATCACATTTCTAGACTTACTGTGGATTTGGTTTCATTATAAAAAATATATTTTACGAGAAAATTGAGTTTTTGTAAAGTGCGCCCATGTAACACATATACTCTAATTTCAAAATTTACTCAAAATCTGAATAAATTTCTCGTATATACACAAACAAAAGGTTTCATTTAGTAGTAAATCACATTCTAAGACTAACTGTGGTATTCATTTTATTATAAAAAATATATTTTATGAGAAAAAAGGGATATTGTATGGGTCGCCCATATGGTACGTGTGACTACAGATTCCCACCACGATTGACATAAAAATTCCCTTATATCTTACAAAATACCTAATATGTATATAAAAAAATGATACAATTTAGTAGTAAATCACATTTCTCGACTTACTGTGGATTTGGTTTCATTATAAAAAGTATATTTTACGAGAAAATTGAGTTTTTGTAAAGTGTGCCCATGTAACACATATACGCTAAGTTCAAATGTTACTCAAAATCTGAATAAATTTCCCTGATATACACAAACAAAGGGTTTGAGTTAGTAGTAAATCACATTCTAAGACTAGCTGTGGTATTCATTTTATTATAAAAATATATTTTATGAGAAAAAAGGGATATTGTATGGGTCGCCCATATGGTACGTGTGACTACAGATTCCCACCACGATTGACTTCAAAATTCCCTTATATCTTACAAAATACCTAATATGTATACAAAAAAATGATACAATTTAGTAGTAAATCACATTTCTAGACTTACTGTGGATTTGGTTTCATTATAAAAAATATATTTTACGAGAAAATTGAGTTTTTGTAAAGTGCGCCCATGTAACACATATACGCTAATTTCAAAATTTACTCAAAATCTGAATAAATTTCCCATATATACACAAACAAAAGGTTTCATTTAGTAGTAAATCACATTCTAAGACTAACTGTGGTATTCATTTTATTATAAAAAATATATTTTATGAGAAAAAAGGGATATTGTATGGGTCGCCCATATGGTACGTGTGACTACAGATTCCCACCACGATTGACTTCAAAATTCCCTTATATCTTACAAAATACCTAATATGTATACAAAAAAATGATACAATTTAGTAGTAAATCACATTTCTAGACTTACTGTGGATTTGGTTTCATTATAAAAAATATATTTTACGAGAAAATTGAGTTTTTGTAAAGTGCGCCCATGTAACACATAAACGCTAATTTCAAAATTTACTCAAAATCTGAATAAATTTCAAGTATATACACAAACAAAGGTTCCATTTAGTAGTAAATCACATTCTAAGACTAACTGTCGTATTCATTTTATTATAAAAAATATATTTTATGAGAAAAAAGGGATATCGTATGGTGCGCCCTTATGGTACGTGTGACTACAGATTCCCACCACGATTGACTTCAAAATTCCCTTATATCTTACAAAATACCTAATATGTATAAAAAAATGATACAATTTAGTAGTAAATCACATTTCTAGACTTACTGTGGATTTGGTTTCATTATAAAAATATATTTTACGAGAAAATTGAGTTTTTGTAAAGTGCGCCCATGTAACACATATACGCTAATTTCAAAATTTACTCAAAATCTGAATAAATTTCCCGTATATACACAAACAAAAGGTTTCATTTAGTAGTAAATCACATTCTAAGACTAACTGTGGTATTCATTTTATTATAAAAAATATATTTTATGAGAAAAAAGGGATATTGTATGGGTCGCCCATATGGTACGTGTGACTACAGATTCCCACCACGATTGACTTCAAAATTCCCTTATATCTTACAAAATACCTAATATGTATAAAAAAATGATACAATTTAGTAGTAAATCACATTTCTAGACTTACTGTGGATTTGGTTTCATTATAAAAAATATATTTTACGAGAAAATTGAGTTTTTGTAAAGTGCGCCCATGTAACACATATACGCTAATTTCAAAATTTACTCAAAATCTGAATAAATTTCCGTATATACACAAACCAAAGGTTTCATTTAGTAGTAAATCACATTCTAAGACTAACTGTGGTATTCATTTTATTATAAAAAATATATTTTATGAGAAAAAAGGGATATTGTATGGGTCGCCCATATGGTACGTGTGACTACAGATTCCCACCACGATTGACTTCAAAATTCCCTTATATCTTACAAAATACCTAATATGTATAAAAAAATGATACAATTTAGTAGTAAATCACATTTCTAGACTTACTGTGGATTTGGTTTCATTATAAAAAATATATTTTACGAGAAAATTGAGTTTTTGTAAAGTGCGCCCATGTAACACATATACGCTAATTTCAAAATTTACTCAAAATCTGAATAAATTTCTCGTATATACACAAACAAAGGTTTCATTTAGTAGTAAATCACATTCTAAGACTAACTGTGGTATTCATTTTATTATAAAAAATATATTTTATGAGAAAAAAGGGATATTGTATGGGTCGCCCATATGGTACGTGTGACTACAGATTCCCACCACGATTGACTTCAAAATTCCCTTATATCTTACAAAATACCTAATATGTATAAAAAAAATGATACAATTTAGTAGTAAATCACATTTCTAGACTTACTGTGGATTTGGTTTCATTATAAAAATATATTTTACGAGAAAATTGAGTTTTTGTAAAGTGCGCCCATGTAACACATATACGCTAATTTCAAAATTTACTCAAAATCTGAATAAATTTCCCGTATATACACAAACAAAAGGTTTCATTTAGTAGTAAATCACATTCTAAGACTAACTGTGGTATTCATTTTATTATAAAAAATATATTTTATGAGAAAAAAGGGATATTGTATGGGTCGCCCATATGGTACGTGTGACTACAGATTCCCACCACGATTGACTTCAAAATTCCCTTATATCTTACAAAATACCTAATATGTATACAAAAAAATGATACAATTTAGTAGTAAATCACATTTCTAGACTTACTGTGGATTTGGTTTCATTATAAAAATATATTTTACGAGAAAATTGAGTTTTTGTAAAGTGCGCCCATGTAACACATATACGCTAATTTCAAAATTCACTCAAAATCTGAATAAATTTCTCGTATATACACAAACAAAGGTTTCATTTTGTAGTAAATCACATTCTAAGACTAACTGTGGTATTCATTTTATTATAAAAAATATATTTTATGAGAAAAAAGGGATATTGTATGGGTCGCCCATATGGTACGTGTGACTACAGATTCCCACCACGATTGACTTCAAAATTCCCTTATATCTTACAAAATACCTAATATGTATCAAAAAAATGATACAATTTAGTAGTAAATCACATTTCTAGACTTACTGTGGATTTGGTTTCATTATAAAAAATATATTTTACGAGAAAAATGAGTTTTTGTAAAGTGCGCCCATGTAACACATATACGCTAATTTCAAAATTTACTCAAAATCTGAATAAATTTCCCGTATATACACAAACAAAGGTTTCATTTAGTAGTAAATCACATTCTAAGACTAACTGTGGTATTCATTTTATTATAAAAAATATATTTTATGAGAAAAAAGGGATATTGTATGGGTCGCCCATATGGTACGTGTGACTACAGATTCCCACCACGATTGACTTCAAAATTCCCTTATATCTTACAAAATACCTAATATGTATACAAAAAAATGATACAATTTAGTAGTAAATCACATTTCTAGACTTACTGTGGATTTGGTTTCATTATAAAAATATATTTTACGAGAAAATTGAGTTTTTGTAAAGTGCGCCCATGTAACACATATACGCTAATTTCAAAATTTACTCAAAATCTGAATAAATTTCCCGTATATACACAAAAAAAGGTTTCATTTAGTAGTAAATCACATACTAAGACTAACTGTGGTATTCATTTTATTATAAAAAATATATTTTATGAGAAAAAAGGGATATTGTATGGGTCGCCCATATGGTACGTGTGACTACAGATTCCCACCACGATTGACTTCAAAATTCCCTTATATCTTACAAAATACCTAATATGTATACAAAAAATGATACAATTTAGTAGTAAATCACATTTCTAGACTTACTGTGGATTTGGTTTCATTATAAAAAATATATTTTACGAGAAAATTGAGTTTTTGTAAAGTGCGCCCATGTAACACATATACGCTAATTTCAAAATTTACTCAAAATCTGAATAAATTTCCCGTATATACAAAAGGTTTCATTTAGTAGTAAATCACATTCTAAGACTAACTGTCGTATTCATTTTATTATAAAAATATATTTTATGAGAAAAAAGGGATATTGTATGGGTCGCCCATATGGTACGTGTGACTACAGATTCCCACCACGATTGACTTCAAAATTCCCTTATATCTTACAAAATACCTAATATGTATACAAAAAAATGATACAATTTAGTAGTAAATCACATTTCTAGACTTACTGTGGATTTGGTTTCATTATAAAAAATATATTTTACGAGAAAAATGAGTTTTTGTAAAGTGCGCCCATGTAACACATATACGCTAATTTCAAAATTTACTCAAAATCTGAATAAATTTCCCGTATATACACAAACAAAAGGTTTCATTTAGTAGTAAATCACATTCTAAGACTAACTGTGGTATTCATTTTATTATAAAAAATATATTTTATGAGAAAAAAGGGATATTGTATGGGTCGCCCATATGGTACGTGTGACTACAGATTCCCACCACGATTGACTTCAAAATTCCCTTATATCTTACAAAATACCTAATATGTATACAAAAAAATGATACAATTTAGTAGTAAATCACATTTCTAGACTTACTGTGGATTTGGTTTCATTATAAAAATATATTTTACGAGAAAATTGAGTTTTTGTAAAGTGCGCCCATGTAACACATATACGCTAATTTCAAAATTTACTCAAAATCTGAATAAATTTCTCCGTATATACACAAACAACAGGTTACATTTAGTAGTAAATCACATTCTAAGACTAACTGTGGTATTCATTTTATTATTTAAATATATTTTATGAGAAAAAAGGGATATTGTATGGGTCGCCCATATGGTACGTGTGACTACAGATTCCCACCACGATTGACTTCAAAATTCCCTTATATCTTACAAAATACCTAATATGTATACAAAAAAATGATACAATTTAGTAGTAAATCACATTTCTAGACTTACTGTGGATTTGGTTTCATTATAAAAAATATATTTTACGAGAAAATTGAGTTTTTGTAAAGTGCGCCCATGTAACACATATACGCTAATTTCAAAATTTACTCAAAATCTGAATAAATTTCAGTATATACACAAACAAAAGGTTTCATTTAGTAGTAAATCACATTCTAAGACTAACTGTGGTATTCATTTTATTATAAAAAATATATTTTATGAGAAAAAGGGATATTGTATGGGTCGCCCATATGGTACGTGTGACTACAGATTCCCACCACGATTGACTTCAAAATTCCCTTATATCTTACAAAATACCTAATATGTATACAAAAAAATGATACAATTTAGTAGTAAATCACATTTCTAGACTTACTGTGGATTTGGTTTCATTATAAAAAATATATTTTACGAGAAAAATGAGTTTTTGTAAAGTGCGCCCATGTAACACATATACGCT
Organism: Latrodectus elegans; assembly: GCA_030067965.1. Classification (NCBI taxonomy): domain Eukaryota; kingdom Metazoa; phylum Arthropoda; class Arachnida; order Araneae; family Theridiidae; genus Latrodectus; species Latrodectus elegans. The sequence continues at coordinate 16,418,080 of CM057813.1, read as the reverse complement.
AATTTCAAAATTTACTCAAAATCTGAATAAATTTCCCGTATATACACAAACAAAGGTTTCATTTAGTAGTAAATCACATTCTAAGACTAACTGTGGTATTCATTTTATTATAAAAAATATATTTTATGAGAAAAAAGGGATATTGTATGGGTCGCCCATATGGTACGTGTGACTACAGATTCCCACCACGATTGACTTCAAAATTCCCTTATATCTTACAAAATACCTAATATGTATACAAAAAAATGATACAATTTAGTAGTAAATCACATTTCTAGACTTACTGTGGATTTGGTTTCATTATAAAAATATATTTTACGAGAAAAATGAGTTTTTGTAAAGTGCGCCCATGTAACACATATACGCTAATTTCAAAATTTAATCAAAATCTGAATAAATTTCTCCGTATATACACAAACAAAGGTTTCATTTAGTAGTAAATCACATTCTAAGACTAACTGTGGTATTCATTATATAATAGAAAATATATTTTATGAGAAAAAAGGGATATTGTATGGGTCGCCCATATGGTACGTGTGACTACAGATTCCCACCACGATTGACTTCAAAATTCCCTTATATCTTACAAAATACCTAATATGTATACAAAAAAATGATACAATTTAGTAGTAAATCACATTTCTAGACTTACTGTGGATTTGGTTTCATTATAAAAAATATATTTTACGAGAAAAATGAGTTTTTGTAAAGTGCGCCCATGTAACACATATACGCTAATTTCAAAATTTACTCAAAATCTGAATAAATTTCACGTATATACACAAACAAAAGGTTTCATTTAGTAGTAAATCACATTCTAAGACTAACTGTGGTATTCATTTTATTATAAAAAATATATTTTATGAGAAAAAAGGGATATTGTATGGGTCGCCCATATGGTACGTGTGACTACAGATTCCCACCACGATTGACTTCAAAATTCCCTTATATCTTACAAAATACCTAATATGTATACAAAAAAATGATACAATTTAGTAGTAAATCACATTTCTAGACTTACTGTGGATTTGGTTTCATTATAAAAAATATATTTTACGAGAAAATTGAGTTTTTGTAAAGTGCGCCCATGTAACACATATACGCTAATTTCAAAATTTACTCAAAATCTGAATAAATTTCCCGTATATACACAAAAAAAAGTTTCATTTAGTAGTAAATCACATTCTAAGACTAACTGTGGTATTCATTTTATTATAAAAAATATATTTTATGAGAAAAAAGGGATATTGTATGGGTCGCCCATATGGTACGTGTGACTACAGATTCCCACCACGATTGACTTCAAAATTCCCTTATATCTTACAAAATACCTAATATGTATACAAAAAAATGATACAATTTAGTAGTAAATCACATTTCTAGACTTACTGTGGATTTGGTTTCATTATAAAAATATATTTTACGAGAAAATTGAGTTTTTGTAAAGTGCGCCCATGTAACACATATACGCTAATTTCAAAATTTACTCAAAATCTGAATAAATTTCTCCGTATATACACAAACAAAGGTTTCATTTAGTAGTAAATCACATTCTAAGACTAATTGTGGTATTCATTTTATTATAAAAATATATTTTATGAGAAAAAAGGGATATTGTATGGGTCGCCCATATGGTACGTGTGACTACAGATTCCCACCACGATTGACTTCAAAATTCCCTTATATCTTACAAAATACCTAATATGTATACAAAAAATGATACAATTTAGTAGTAAATCACATTTCTAGACTTACTGTGGATTTGGTTTCATTATAAAAAATATATTTTACGAGAAAATTGAGTTTTTGTAAAGTGCGCCCATGTAACACATATACGCTAATTTCAAAATTTACTCAAAATCTGAATAAATTTCCCGTATATACACAAACAAAAGGTTTCATTTAGTAGTAAATCACATTCTAAGACTAACTGTGGTATTCATTTTATTATAAAAAATATATTTTATGAGAAAAAAGGGATATTGTATGGGTCGCCCATATGGTACGTGTGACTACAGATTCCCACCACGATTGACTTCAAAATTCCCTTATATCTTACAAAATACCTAATATGTATACAAAAAAATGATACAATTTAGTAGTAAATCACATTTCTAGACTTACTGTGGATTTGGTTTCATTATAAAAAATATATTTTACGAGAAAATTGAGTTTTTGTAAAGTGCGCCCATGTAACACATATACGCTAATTTCAAAATTTACTCAAAATCTGAATAAATTTTCAGTATATACACAAACAAACGTTTCATTTAGTAGTAAATCACATTCTAAGACTAACTGTGGTATTCATTTTATTATAAAAAATATATTTTATGAGAAAAAAGGGATATTGTATGGGTCGCCCATATGGTACGTGTGACTACAGATTCCCACCACGATTGACTTCAAAATTCCCTTATATCTTACAAAATACCTAATATGTATACAAAAAAATGATACAATTTAGTAGTAAATCACATTTCTAGACTTACTGTGGATTTGGTTTCATTATAAAAATATATTTTACGAGAAAATTGAGTTTTTGTAAAGTGCGCCCATGTAACACATATACGCTAATTTCAAAATTTACTCAAAATCTGAATAAATTTCCCGTATATACACAAACAAAAGGTTTCATTTAGTAGTAAATCACATTCTAAGACTAACTGTGGTATTCATTTTATTATAAAAAATATATTTTATGAGAAAAAAGGGATATTGTATGGGTCGCCCATATGGTACGTGTGACTACAGATTCCCACCACGATTGACTTCAAAATTCCCTTATATCTTACAAAATACCTAATATGTATACAAAAAAATGATACAATTTAGTAGTAAATCACATTTCTAGACTTACTGTGGATTTGGTTTCATTATAAAAATATATTTTACGAGAAAAATGAGTTTTTGTAAAGTGCGCCCATGTAACACATATACGCTAATTTCAAAATTTACTCAAAATCTGAATAAATTTCCCGTATATACACAAACAAAGGTTTCATTTAGTAGTAAATCACATTCTAAGACTAACTGTGGTATTCATTTTATTATAAAAAATATATTTTATGAGAAAAAAGGGATATTGTATGGGTCGCCCATATGGTACGTGTGACTACAGATTCCCACCACGATTGACTTCAAAATTCCCTTATATCTTACAAAATACCTAATATGTATACAAAAAAATGATACAATTTAGTAGTAAATCACATTTCTAGACTTACTGTGGATTTGGTTTCATTATAAAAAATATATTTTACGAGAAAATTGAGTTTTTGTAAAGTGCGCCCATGTAACACATATACGCTAATTTCAAAATTTACTCAAAATCTGAATAAATTTCTCGTATATACACAAACAAAGGTTTCATTTTGTAGTAAATCACATTCTAAGACTAACTGTGGTATTCATTTTATTATAAAAATATATTTTATGAGAAAAAAGGGATATTGTATGGGTCGCCCATATGGTACGTGTGACTACAGATTCCCACCACGATTGACTTCAAAATTCCCTTATATCTTACAAAATACCTAATATGTATACAAAAAAATGATACAATTTAGTAGTAAATCACATTTCTAGACTTACTGTGGATTTGGTTTCATTATAAAAAATATATTTTACGAGAAAATTGAGTTTTTGTAAAGTGCGCCCATGTAACACATATACGCTAATTTCAAAATTTACTCAAAATCTGAATAAATTTCAGTATATACACAAACAAAGGTTTCATTTAGTAGTAAATCACATTCTAAGACTAACTGTGGTATTCATTTTATTATAAAAATATATTTTATGAGAAAAAAGGGATATTGTATGGGTCGCCCATATGGTACGTGTGACTACAGATTCCCACCACGATTGACTTCAAAATTCCCTTATATCTTACAAAATACCTAATATGTATACAAAAAAATGATACAATTTAGTAGTAAATCACATTTCTAGACTTACTGTGGATTTGGTTTCATTATAAAAAATATATTTTACGAGAAAAATGAGTTTTTGTAAAGTGCGCCCATGTAACACATATACGCTAATTTCAAAATTTACTCAAAATCTGAATAAATTTCCCGTATATACACAAACAAAAGGTTTCATTTAGTAGTAAATCACATTCTAAGACTAACTGTGGTATTCATTTTATTATAAAAATATATTTTATGAGAAAAAAGGGATATTGTATGGGTCGCCCATATGGTACGTGTGACTACAGATTCCCACCACGATTGACTTCAAAATTCCCTTATATCTTACAAAATACCTAATATGTATACAAAAAAATGATACAATTTAGTAGTAAATCACATTTCTAGACTTACTGTGGATTTGGTTTCATTATAAAAAATATATTTTACGAGAAAAATGAGTTTTTGTAAAGTGTGGCCATGTAACACATATACGCTAATTTCAAAATTTACTCAAAATCTGAATAAATTTCCCGTATATACACAAACAAAAGGTTTCATTTAGTAGTAAATCACATTCTAAGACTAACTGTGGTATTCATTTTATTATAAAAATATATTTTATGAGAAAAAAGGGATATTGTATGGGTCGCCCATATGGTACGTGTGACTACAGATTCCCACCACGATTGACTTCAAAATTCCCTTATATCTTACAAAATACCTAATATGTATACAAAAAAATGATACAATTTAGTAGTAAATCACATTTCTAGACTTACTGTGGATTTGGTTTCATTATAAAAAATATATTTTACGAGAAAAATTGAGTTTTTGTAAAGTGCGCCCATGTAACACATATACGCTAATTTCAAAATTTACTCAAAATCTGAATAAATTTCAAGTATATACACAAACAAAGGTTTCATTTAGTAGTAAATCACATTCTAAGACTAACTGTGGTATTCATTTTATTATAAAAATATATTTTATGAGAAAAAAGGGATATTGTATGGGTCGCCCATATGGTACGTGTGACTACAGATTCCCACCACGATTGACTTCAAAATTCCCTTATATCTTACAAAATACCTAATATGTATACAAAAAATGATACAATTTAGTAGTAAATCACATTTCTAGACTTACTGTGGATTTGGTTTCATTATAAAAAATATATTTTACGAGAAAATTGAGTTTTTGTAAAGTGCGCCCATGTAACACATATACGCTAATTTCAAAATTTACTCAAAATCTGAATAAATTTCCCGTATATACACAAACAAAAGGTTTCATTTAGTAGTAAATCACATTCTAAGACTAACTGTGGTATTCATTTTATTATAAAAATATATTTTATGAGAAAAAAGGGATATTGTATGGGTCGCCCATATGGTACGTGTGACTACAGATTCCCACCACGATTGACTTCAAAATTCCCTTATATCTTACAAAATACCTAATATGTATACAAAAAAATGATACAATTTAGTAGTAAATCACATTTCTAGACTTACTGTGGATTTGGTTTCATTATAAAAAATATATTTTACGAGAAAAATGAGTTTTTGTAAAGTGCGCCCATGTAACACATAAACGCTAATTTCAAAATTTACTCAAAATCTGAATAAATTTCCCGTATATACACAAACAAAGGTTTCATTTAGTAGTAAATCACATTCTAAGACTAACTGTGGTATTCATTTTATTATAAAAAATATATTTTATGAGAAAAAGGGATATTGTATGGGTCGCCCATATGGTACGTGTGACTACAGATTCCCACCACGATTGACTTCAAAATTCCCTTATATCTTACAAAATACCTAATATGTATACAAAAAAATGATACAATTTAGTAGTAAATCACATTTCTAGACTTACTGTGGATTTGGTTTCATTATAAAAAATATATTTTACGAGAAAATTGAGTTTTTGTAAAGTGCGCCCATGTAACACATATAAACTAATTTCAAAATTTACTCAAAATCTGAATAAATTTCTAGTATACACACAAACAAAAGGTTTCATTTAGTAGTAAATCACATTCTAAGACTAACTGTGGTATTCATTTTATTATAAAAATATATTTTATGAGAAAAAAGGGATATTGTATGGGTCGCCCATATGGTACGTGTGACTACAGATTCCCACCACGATTGACTTCAAAATTCCCTTATATCTTACAAAATACCTAATATGTATACAAAAAAATGATACAATTTAGTAGTAAATCACATTTCTAGACTTACTGTGGATTTGGTTTCATTATAAAAAATATATTTTACGAGAAAAATTGAGTTTTTGTAAAGTGCGCCCATGTAACACATATACGCTAATTTCAAAATTTACTCAAAATCTGAATAAATTTCAAGTATATACACAAACAAAGGTTTCATTTAGTAGTAAATCACATTCTAAGACTAACTGTGGTATTCATTTTATTATAAAAAATATATTTTATGAGAAAAAAGGGATATTGTATGGGTCGCCCATATGGTACGTGTGACTACAGATTCCCACCACGATTGACTTCAAAATTCCCTTATATCTTACAAAATACCTAATATGTATACAAAAAATGATACAATTTAGTAGTAAATCACATTTCTAGACTTACTGTGGATTTGGTTTCATTATAAAAAATATATTTTACGAGAAAAATGAGTTTTTGTAAAGTGCGCCCATGTAACACATATACGCTAATTTCAAAATTTACTCAAAATCTGAATAAATTTCCCGTATATACACAAACACACGGTTTCATTTAGTAGTAAATCACATTCTAAGACTAACTGTGGTATTCATTTTATTATAAAAAATATATTTTATGAGAAAAAAAGGGATATTGTATGGGTCGCCCATATGGTACGTGTGACTACAGATTCCCACCACGATTGACTTCAAAATTCCCTTATATCTTACAAAATACCTAATATGTATACAAAAAAATGATACAATTTAGTAGTAAATCACATTTCTAGACTTACTGTGGATTTGGTTTCATTATAAAAAATATATTTTACGAGAAAAATTGAGTTTTTGTAAAGTGCGCCCATGTAACACATAAACGCTAATTTCAAAATTTACTCAAAATCTGAATAAATTTCAAGTATATACACAAATAAATTGGTTTCATTTAGTAGTAAATCACATTCTAAGACTAACTGTGGTATTCATTTTATTATAAAAAATATATTTTATGAGAAAAAAAGGGATATTGTATGGGTCGCCCATATGGTACGTGTGACTACAGATTCCCACCACGATTGACTTCAAAATTCCCTTATATCTTACAAAATACCTAATATGTATACAAAAAAATGATACAATTTAGTAGTAAATCACATTTCTAGACTTACTGTGGATTTGGTTTCATTATAAAAAATATATTTTACGAGAAAAATGAGTTTTTGTAAAGTGCGCCCATGTAACACATATACGCTAATTTCAAAATTTACTCAAAATCTGAATAAATTTCAAGTATATACACAAACAAAGGTTTCATTTAGTAGTAAATCACATTCTAAGACTAACTGTGGTATTCATTTTATTATAAAAAATATATTTTATGAGAAAAAAGGGATATTGTATGGGTCGCCCATATGGTACGTGTGACTACAGATTCCCACCACGATTGACTTCAAAATTCCCTTATATCTTACAAAATACCTAATATGTATACAAAAAATGATACAATTTAGTAGTAAATCACATTTCTAGACTTACTGTGGATTTGGTTTCATTATAAAAAATATATTTTACGAGAAAAATGAGTTTTTGTAAAGTGCGCCCATGTAACACATAAACGCTAATTTCAAAATTTACTCAAAATCTGAATAAATTTCCCGTATATACACAAACAAAGGTTTCATTTAGTAGTAAATCACATTCTAAGACTAACTGTGGTATTCATTTTATTATAAAAAATATATTTTATGAGAAAAAGAGGGATATCGTATGGTGCGCCCTTATGGTACGTGTGACTACAGATTCCCACCACGATTGACTTCAAAATTCCCTTATATCTTACAAAATACCTAATATGTATACAAAAAAATGATACAATTTAGTAGTAAATCACATTTCTAGACTTACTGTGGATTTGGTTTCATTATAAAAAATATATTTTACGAGAAAAATGAGTTTTTGTAAAGTGCGCCCATGTAACACATAAACGCTAATTTCAAAATTTACTCAAAATCTGAATAAATTTCCCGTATATACACAAACAAAGGTTTCATTTAGTAGTAAATCACATTCTAAGACTAACTGTGGTATTCATTTTATTATAAAAATATATTTTATGAGAAAAAAGGGATATTGTATGGGTCGCCCATATGGTACGTGTGACTACAGATTCCCACCACGATTGACTTCAAAATTCCCTTATATCTTACAAAATACCTAATATGTATACAAAAAAATGATACAATTTAGTAGTAAATCACATTTCTAGACTTACTGTGGATTTGGTTTCATTATAAAAAATATATTTTACGAGAAAATTGAGTTTTTGTAAAGTGCGCCCATGTAACACATATACGCTAATTTCAAAATTTACTCAAAATCTGAATATATTTCCGTATATACACAAACAAATAGTTTCATTTAGTAGTAAATCACATTCTAAGACTAACTGTGGTATTCATTTTATTATAAAAATATATTTTATGAGAAAAAAGGGATATTGTATGGGTCGCCCATATGGTACGTGTGACTACAGATTCCCACCACGATTGACTTCAAAATTCCCTTATATCTTACAAAATACCTAATATGTATACAAAAAATGATACAATTTAGTAGTAAATCACATTTCTAGACTTACTGTGGATTTGGTTTCATTATAAAAATATATTTTACGAGAAAAATGAGTTTTTGTAAAGTGCGCCCATGTAACACATATACGCTAATTTCAAAATTTACTCAAAATCTGAATAAATTTCAGGTATATACACAAACAAATAGTTTCATTTAGTAGTAAATCACATTCTAAGACTATTTTTGGTATTCATTTTATTATAAAAAATATATTTTATGAGAAAAAAAGGGATATTGTATGGGTCGCCCATATGGTACGTGTGACTACAGATTCCCACCACGATTGACTTCAAAATTCCCTTATATCTTACAAAATACCTAATATGTATACAAAAAAATGATACAATTTAGTAGTAAATCACATTTCTAGACTTACTGTGGATTTGGTTTCATTATAAAAAATATATTTTACGAGAAAAATGAGTTTTTGTAAAGTGCGCCCATGTAACACATATACGCTAATTTCAAAATTTACTCAAAATCTGAATAAATTTCAGTATATACACAAACAAAGGTTTCATTTAGTAGTAAATCACATTCTAAGACTAACTGTGGTATTCATTTTATTATAAAAAATATATTTTATGAGAAAAAAGGGATATTGTATGGGTCGCCCATATGGTACGTGTGACTACAGATTCCCACCACGATTGACTTCAAAATTCCCTTATATCTTACAAAATACCTAATATGTATACAAAAAAATGATACAATTTAGTAGTAAATCACATTTCTAGACTTACTGTGGATTTGGTTTCATTATAGAAAATATATTTTACGAGAAAAATGAGTTTTTGTAAAGTGCGCCATGTAACACATATACGCTAATTTCAAAATTTACTCAAAATCTGAATAAATTTCAGTATATACACAAACAAAGGTTTCATTTAGTAGTAAATCACATTCTAAGACTAACTGTGGTATTCATTTTATTATAAAAATATATTTTATGAGAAAAAAGGGATATTGTATGGGTCGCCCATATGGTACGTGTGACTACAGATTCCCACCACGATTGACTTCAAAATTCCCTTATATCTTACAAAATACCTAATATGTATACAAAAAAATGAAACAATTTAGTAGTAAATCACATTTCTAGACTTACTGTGGATTTGGTTTCATTATAAAAAATATATTTTACGAGAAAAATGAGTTTTTGTAAAGTGCGCCCATGTAACACATAAACGCTAATTTCAAAATTTACTCAAAATCTGAATAAATTTCCCGTATATACACAAACAAAAGGTTTCATTTAGTAGTAAATCACATTCTAAGACTAACTGTGGTATTCATTTTATTATAAAAAATATATTTTATGAGAAAAAAGGGATATTGTATGGGTCGCCCATATGGTACGTGTGACTACAGATTCCCACCACGATTGACTTCAAAATTCCCTTATATCTTACAAAATACCTAATATGTATACAAAAAAATGATACAATTTAGTAGTAAATCACATTTCTAGACTTACTGTGGATTTGGTTTCATTATAAAAATATATTTTACGAGAAAATTGAGTTTTTGTAAAGTGCGCCCATGTAACACATAAACGCTAATTTCAAAATTTACTCAAAATCTGAATAAATTTCAAGTATATACACAAACAACAGGTTTCATTTAGTAGTAAATCACATTCTAAGACTAACTGTGGTATTCATTTTATTATAAAAAATATATTTTATGAGAAAAAAGGGATATTGTATGGGTCGCCCATATGGTACGTGTGACTACAGATTCCCACCACGATTGACTTCAAAATTCCCTTATATCTTACAAAATACCTAATATGTATACAAAAAAATGATACAATTTAGTAGTAAATCACATTTCTAGACTTACTGTGGATTTGGTTTCATTATAAAAAATATATTTTACGAGAAAAATTAGTTTTTGCAAAGTGCGCCCATGTAACACATAAACGCTAATTTCAAAATTTACTCAAAATCTGAATAAATTTCAGTATATACACAAACAAAAGGTTTCATTTAGTAGTAAATCACATTCTAAGACTAACTGTGGTATTCATTTTATTATAAAAAATATATTTTATGAGAAAAAAGGGATATTGTATGGGTCGCCCATATGGTACGTGTGACTACAGATTCCCACCACGATTGACTTCAAAATTCCCTTATATCTTACAAAATACCTAATATGTATACAAAAAATGATACAATTTAGTAGTAAATCACATTTCTAGACTTACTGTGGATTTGGTTTCATTATAAAAAATATATTTTACGAGAAAAATTGAGTTTTTGTAAAGTGCGCCCATGTAACACATATACGCTAATTTCAAAATTTACTCAAAATCTGAATAAATTTCCCGTATATACACAAACAAAAGGTTTCATTTAGTAGTAAATCACATTCTAAGACTAACTGTGGTATTCATTTTATTATAAAAATATATTTTATGAGAAAAAAGGGATATTGTATGGGTCGCCCATATGGTACGTGTGACTACAGATTCCCACCACGATTGACTTCAAAATTCCCTTATATCTTACAAAATACCTAATATGTATACAAAAAATGATACAATTTAGTAGTAAATCACATTTCTAGACTTACTGTGGATTTGGTTTCATTATAAAAAATATATTTTACGAGAAAAATGAGTTTTTGTAAAGTGCGCCCATGTAACACATAAACGCTAATTTCAAAATTTACTCAAAATCTGAATAAATTTCCAGTATATACACAAACAAATGTTTCATTTAGTAGTAAATCACATTCTAAGACTAACTGTGGTATTCATTTTATTATAAAAAATATATTTTATGAAAAAAAAGGGATATTGTATGGGTCGCCTATATGGTACGTGTGACTACAGATTCCCACCACGATTGACTTCAAAATTCCCTTATATCTTACAAAATACCTAATATGTATACAAAAAATGATACAATTTAGTAGTAAATCACATTTCTAGACTTACTGTGGATTTGGTTTCATTATAAAAATATATTTTACGAGAAAATTGAGTTTTTGTAAAGTGCGCCCATGTAACACATATACGCTAATTTCAAAATTCACTCAAAATCTGAATAAATTTCTCGTATATACACAAACAAAGGTTTCATTTAGTAGTAAATCACATTCTAAGACTAACTGTGGTATTCATTTTATTATAAAAAATATATTTTATGAGAAAAAAGGGATATTGTATGGGTCGCCCATATGGTACGTGTGACTACAGATTCCCACCACGATTGACTTCAAAATTCCCTTATATCTTACAAAATACCTAATATGTATACAAAAAAATGATACAATTTAGTAGTAAATCACATTTCTAGACTTACTGTGGATTTGGTTTCATTATAAAAATATATTTTACGAGAAAAATGAGTTTTTGTAAAGTGCGCCCATGTAACACATATACGCTAATTTCAAAATTTACTCAAAATCTGAATAAATTTCCCGTATATACACAAACAAAAGGTTTCATTTAGTAGTAAATCACATTCTAAGACTAACTGTGGTATTCATTTTATTATAAAAAATATATTTTATGAGAAAAAAGGGATATTGTATGGGTCGCCCATATGGTACGTGTGACTACAGATTCCCACCACGATTGACTTCAAAATTCCCTTATATCTTACAAAATACCTAATATGTATACAAAAAAATGATACAATTTAGTAGTAAATCACATTTCTAGACTTACTGTGGATTTGGTTTCATTATAAAAAATATATTTTACGAGAAAAATGAGTTTTTGTAAAGTGCGCCCATGTAACACATATACGCTAATTTCAAAATTTACTCAAAATCTGAATAAATTTCAAGTATATACACAAACAAAGGTTTCATTTAGTAGTAAATCACATTCTAAGACTAACTGTGGTATTCATTTTATTATAAAAATATATTTTATGAGAAAAAAGGGATATTGTATGGGTCGCCCATATGGTACGTGTGACTACAGATTCCCACCACGATTGACTTCAAAATTCCCTTATATCTTACAAAATACCTAATATGTATACAAAAAAATGATACAATTTAGTAGTAAATCACATTTCTAGACTTACTGTGGATTTGGTTTCATTATAAAAAATATATTTTACGAGAAAAATTAAGTTTTTGTAAAGTGCGCCCATGTAACACATATACTCTAATTTCAAAATTTACTCAAAATCTGAATAAATTTCTCCGTTATATACACAAACAAATATTTCATTTAGTAGTAAATCACATTCTAAGACTAACTGTGGTATTCATTTTATTATAAAAAATATATTTTATGAGAAAAAAGGGATATTGTATGGGTCGCCCATATGGTACGTGTGACTACAGATTCCCACCACGATTGACTTCAAAATTCCCTTATATCTTACAAAATACCTAATATGTATACAAAAAATGATACAATTTAGTAGTAAATCACATTTCTAGACTTACTGTGGATTTGGTTTCATTATAAAAAATATATTTTTCGAGAAAAATTAATTTGTAAAGTGCGCCCATGTAACACATATACTCTAATTTCAAAATTTACTCAAAATCTGAATAAATTTCTCCGTATATACACAAACAAAGGTTTCATTTAGTAGTAAATCACATTCTAAGACTAACTGTGGTATTCATTTTATTATAAAAATATATTTTATGAGAAAAAAGGGATATTGTATGGGTCGCCCATATGGTACGTGTGACTACAGATTCCCACCACGATTGACTTCAAAATTCCCTTATATCTTACAAAATACCTAATATGTATACAAAAAAATGATACAATTTAGTAGTAAATCACATTTCTAGACTTACTGTGGATTTGGTTTCATTATAAAAAATATATTTTACGAGAAAATTGAGTTTTTGTAAAGTGCGCCCATGTAACACATATACGCTAATTTCAAAATTTACTCAAAATCTGAATAAATTTCTCGTATATACACAAACCAAAGGTTTCATTTAGTAGTAAATCACATTCTAAGACTAACTGTGGTATTCATTTTATTATAAAAATATATTTTATGAGAAAAAAGGGATATTGTATGGGTCGCCCATATGGTACGTGTGACTACAGATTCCCACCACGATTGACTTCAAAATTCCCTTATATCTTACAAAATACCTAATATGTATACAAAAAAATGATACAATTTAGTAGTAAATCACATTTCTAGACTTACTGTGGATTTGGTTTCATTATAAAAAATATATTTTACGAGAAAAATTGAGTTTTTGTAAAGTGCGCCCATGTAAGACATAAACGCTAATTTCAAAATTTACTCAAAATCTGAATAAATTTCCCGTATATACACAAAAAAAGGTTTCATTTAGTAGTAAATCACATTCTAAGACTAACTGTGGTATTCATTTTATTATAAAAATATATTTTATGAGAAAAAAGGGATATTGTATGGGTCGCCCATATGGTACGTGTGACTACAGATTCCCACCACGATTGACTTCAAAATTCCCTTATATCTTACAAAATACCTAATATGTATACAAAAAAATGATACAATTTAGTAGTAAATCACATTTCTAGACTTACTGTGGATTTGGTTTCATTATAAAAATATATTTTACGAGAAAATTGAGTTTTTGTAAAGTGTGCGCCCATGTAACACATATACGCTAATTTCAAAATTTACTCAAAATCTGAATAAATTTCCCGTATATACACAAACAAAAGGTTTCATTTAGTAGTAAATCACATTCTAAGACTAACTGTGGTATTCATTTTATTATAAAAAATATATTTTATGAGAAAAAAAGGGATATTGTATGGGTCGCCCATATCGTACGTGTGACTACAGATTCCCACCACGATTGACTTCAAAATTCCCTTATATCTTACAAAATACCTAATATGTATACAAAAAATGATACAATTTAGTAGTAAATCACATTTCTAGACTTACTGTGGATTTGGTTTCAATATAAAAAAAATATTTTAACTCAACAAACACAATATGTAAAGTGATCCCATGTAACACATAAACGCTAATGTCAAAATTTACTCAAAATCTGAATAAATTTCCGTTATATACACAAACAAAGGTTTCATTTAGTAGTAAATCACATTCTAAGACTAACTGTGGTATTCATTTTATTATAAAAAATATATTTTATGAGAAAAAAGGGATATCGTATGGTGCGCCCTTATGGTACGTGTGACTACAGATTCCCACCACGATTGACTTCAAAATTCCCTTATATCTTACAAAATACCTAATATGTATACAAAAAATGATACAATTTAGTAGTAAATCACATTTCTAGACTTACTGTGGATTTGGTTTCATTATAAAAAATATATTTTACGAGAAAAATTGAGTTTTTGTAAAGTGCGCCCATGTAACACATATACGCTAATTTCAAAATTTACTCAAAATCTGAATAAATTTCCCGTATATACACAAACAAAAGGTTTCATTTAGTAGTAAATCACATTCTAAGACTAACTGTGGTATTCATTTTATTATAAAAAATATATTTTATGAGAAAAAAGGGATATTGTATGGGTCGCCCATATGGTACGTGTGACTACAGATTCCCACCACGATTGACTTCAAAATTCCCTTATATCTTACAAAATACCTAATATGTATACAAAAAAATGATACAATTTAGTAGTAAATCACATTTCTAGACTTACTGTGGATTTGGTTTCATTATAAAAAATATATTTTACGAGAAAAATGAGTTTTTGTAAAGTGCGCCCATGTAACACATGTAACACATATACGCTAATTTCAAAATTTACTCAAAATCTGAATAAATTTCCCGTATATACACAAACAAAAGGTTTCATTTAGTAGTAAATCACATTCTAAGACTAACTGTGGTATTCATTTTATTATAAAAAATATATTTTATGAGAAAAAAGGGATATTGTATGGGTCGCCCATATGGTACGTGTGACTACAGATTCCCACCACGATTGACTTCAAAATTCCCTTATATCTTACAAAATACCTAATATGTATACAAAAAAATGATACAATTTAGTAGTAAATCACATTTCTAGACTTACTGTGGATTTGGTTTCATTATAAAAAATATATTTTACGAGAAAATTGAGTTTTTGTAAAGTGCGCCCATGTAACACATATACGCTAATTTCAAAATTTACTCAAAATCTGAATAAATTTCTAGTATATACACAAACAAAGGTTTCATTTAGTAGTAAATCACATTCTAAGACTAACTGTGGTATTCATTTTATTATAAAAAATATATTTTATGAGAAAAAAGGGATATTGTATGGGTCGCCCTTATGGTACGTGTGACTACAGATTCCCACCACGATTGACTTCAAAATTCCCTTATATCTTACAAAATACCTAATATGTATACAAAAAAATGATACAATTTAGTAGTAAATCACATTTCTAGACTTACTGTGGATTTGGTTTCATTATAAAAAATATATTTTACGAGAAAAATGAGTTTTTGTAAAGTGCGCCCATGTAACACATATACGCTAATTTCAAAATTTACTCAAAATCTGAATAAATTTCCGTTATATACACAAACAAAAGGTTTCATTTAGTAGTAAATCACATTCTAAGACTAACTGTGGTATTCATTTTATTATAAAAAATATATTTTATGAGAAAAAGGGATATTGAATGGGACGCCCGTATGGTACGTGTGACTACAGATTCCCACCACCATTGACTTCACTTCAAAATTCCCTTATATCTTACAAAATACCTAATATGTATACAAAAAAATGATACAATTTAGTAGTAAATCACATTTCTAGACTTACTGTGGATTTGGTTTCATTATAAAAAATATATTTTACGAGAAAATTGAGTTTTTGTAAAGTGCGCCCATGTAACACATATACGCTAATTTCAAAATTTACTCAAAATCTGAATAAATTTCCCGTATATACACAAACAAAAGGTTTCATTTAGTAGTAAATCACATTCTAAGACTAACTGTGGTATTCATTTTATTATAAAAAATATATTTTATGAGAAAAAAGGGATATTGTATGGGTCGCCCATATGGTACGTGTGACTACAGATTCCCACCACGATTGACTTCAAAATTCCCTTATATCTTACAAAATACCTAATATGTATACAAAAAAATGATACAATTTAGTAGTAAATCACATTTCTAGACTTACTGTGGATTTGGTTTCATTATAAAAAATATATTTTACGAGAAAAATTGAGTTTTTGTAAAGTGCGCCCATGTAACACATATACGCTAATTTCAAAATTTACTCAAAATCTGAATAAATTTCCCGTATATACACAAACAAAAGGTTTCATTTAGTAGTAAATCACATTCTAAGACTAACTGTGGTATTCATTTTATTATAAAAAATATATTTTATGAGAAAAAAGGGATATTGTATGGGTCGCCCATATGGTACGTGTGACTACAGATTCCCACCACGATTGACTTCAAAATTCCCTTATATCTTACAAAATACCTAATATGTATACAAAAAAATGATACAATTTAGTAGTAAATCACATTTCTAGACTTACTGTGGATTTGGTTTCATTATAAAAAATATATTTTACGAGAAAAATGAGTTTTTGTAAAGTGCGCCCATGTAACACATAAACGCTAATTTCAAAATTTACTCAAAATCTGAATAAATTTCAAGTATATACACAAACAAAAGGTTTCATTTAGTAGTAAATCACATTCTAAGACTAACTGTGGTATTCATTTTATTATAAAAAATATATTTTATGAGAAAAAAGGGATATTGTATGGGTCGCCCATATGGTACGTGTGACTACAGATTCCCACCACGATTGACTTCAAAATTCCCTTATATCTTACAAAATACCTAATATGTATACAAAAAAATGATACAATTTAGTAGTAAATCACATTTCTAGACTTACTGTGGATTTGGTTTCATTATAAAAAATATATTTTACGAGAAAAATTAGTTTTTGCAAAGTGCCCCATGTAACACATAAACGCTAATTTCAAAATTTACTCAAAATCTGAATAAATTTCCCGTATATACACAAACAAAGGTTTCATTTAGTAGTAAATCACATTCTAAGACTAACTGTGGTATTCATTTTATTATAAAAATATATTTTATGAGAAAAAAGGGATATTGTATGGGTCGCCCATATGGTACGTGTGACTACAGATTCCCACCACGATTGACTTCAAAATTCCCTTATATCTTACAAAATACCTAATATGTATACAAAAAAATGATACAATTTAGTAGTAAATCACATTTCTAGACTTACTGTGGATTTGGTTTCATTATAAAAAATATATTTTACGAAAAAATTGAGTTTTTGTAAAGTGCGCCCATGTAACACATATACGCTAATTTCAAAATTTACTCAAAATCTGAATAAATTTCAAGTATATACACAAACAAAAGGTTTCATTTAGTAGTAAATCACATTCTAAGACTAACTGTGGTATTCATTTTATTATAAAAAATATATTTTATGAGAAAAAAGGGATATTGTATGGGTCGCCCATATGGTACGTGTGACTACAGATTCCCACCACGATTGACTTCAAAATTCCCTTATATCTTACAAAATACCTAATATGTATACAAAAAAATGATACAATTTAGTAGTAAATCACATTTCTAGACTTACTGTGGATTTGGTTTCATTATAAAAAATATATTTTACGAGAAAAATTGAGTTTTTGTAAAGTGCGCCCATGTAACACATATACGCTAATTTCAAAATTTACTCAAAATCTGAATAAATTTCCCGTATATACACAAACAAAAGGTTTCATTTAGTAGTAAATCACATTCTAAGACTAACTGTGGTATTCATTTTATTATAAAAAATATATTTTATGAGAAAAAAGGGATATTGTATGGGTCGCCCATATGGTACGTGTGACTACAGATTCCCACCACGATTGACTTCAAAATTCCCTTATATCTTACAAAATACCTAATATGTATACAAAAAAATGATACAATTTAGTAGTAAATCACATTTCTAGACTTACTGTGGATTTGGTTTCATTATAAAAAATATATTTTACGAGAAAAATGAGTTTTTGTAAAGTGCGCCCATGTAACACATATACGCTAATTTCAAAATTTACTCAAAATCTGAATAAATTTCCCGTATATACACAAACAAAAGGTTTCATTTAGTAGTAAATCACATTCTAAGACTAACTGTGGTATTCATTTTATTATAAAAAATATATTTTATGAGAAAAAGGGATATTGTATGGGTCGCCCATATGGTACGTGTGACTACAGATTCCCACCACGATTGACTTCAAAATTCCCTTATATCTTACAAAATACCTAATATGTATACAAAAAAATGATACAATTTAGTAGTAAATCACATTTCTAGACTTACTGTGGATTTGGTTTCATTATAAAAAATATATTTTACGAGAAAAATGAGTTTTTGTAAAGTGCGCCCATGTAACACATATACGCTAATTTCAAAATTTACTCAAAATCTGAATAAATTTCCCGTATATACACAAACGAAAGGTTTCATTTAGTAGTAAATCACATTCTAAGACTTACTGTGGTATTCATTTTATTATAAAAATATATTTTATGAGAAAAAAGGGATATTGTATGGGTCGCCCATATGGTACGTGTGACTACAGATTCCCACCACGATTGACTTCAAAATTCCCTTATATCTTACAAAATACCTAATATGTATACAAAAAAATGATACAATTTAGTAGTAAATCACATTTCTAGACTTACTGTGGATTTGGTTTCATTATAAAAAATATATTTTACGAGAAAAATTGAGTTTTTGTAAAGTGCGCCCATGTAACACATATACGCTAATTTCAAAATTTACTCAAAATCTGAATAAATTTCCCGTATATACACAAACAAAAGGTTTCATTTAGTAGTAAATCACATTCTAAGACTAACTGTGGTATTCATTTTATTATAAAAAATATATTTTATGAGAAAAAAGGGATATTGTATGGGTCGCCCATATGGTACGTGTGACTACAGATTCCCACCACGATTGACTTCAAAATTCCCTTATATCTTACAAAATACCTAATATGTATACAAAAAAATGATACAATTTAGTAGTAAATCACATTTCTGGACTTACTGTGGATTTGGTTTCATTATAAAAATATATTTTACGAGAAAAATGAGTTTTTGTAAAGTGCGCCCATGTAACACATAAACGCTAATTTCAAAATTTACTCAAAATCTGAATAAATTTCAAGTATATACACAAACAAAAGGTTTCATTTAGTAGTAAATCACATTCTAAGACTAACTGTCGTATTCATTTTATTATAAAAAATATATTTTATGAGAAAAAAGGGATATCGTATGGTGCGCCCTTATGGTACGTGTGACTACAGATTCCCACCACGATTGACTTCAAAATTCCCTTATATCTTACAAAATACCTAATATGTATACAAAAAAATGATACAATTTAGTAGTAAATCACATTTCTAGACTTACTGTGGATTTGGTTTCATTATAAAAAATATATTTTACGAGAAAATTGAGTTTTTGTAAAGTGCGCCCATGTAACACATATACGCTAATTTCAAAATTTACTCAAAATCTGAATAAATTTCCCGTATATACACTTTTCAAGGTTTCATTTAGTAGTAAATCACATTCTAAGACTAACTGTGGTATTCATTTTATTATAAAAAATATATTTTATGAGAAAAAAGGGATATTGTATGGGTCGCCCATATGGTACGTGTGACTACAGATTCCCACCACGATTGACTTCAAAATTCCCTTATATCTTACAAAATACCTAATATGTATACAAAAAAATGATACAATTTAGTAGTAAATCACATTTCTAGACTTACTGTGGATTTGGTTTCATTATAAAAAATATATTTTACGAGAAAATTGAGTTTTTGTAAAGTGCGCCCATGTAACACATATACGCTAATTTCAAAATTTACTCAAAATCTGAATAAATTTCCAGTATATACACAAACAAAGGTTTCATTTAGTAGTAAATCACATTCTAAGACTAACTGTGGTATTCATTTTATTATAAAAAATATATTTTATGAGAAAAAAGGGATATTGTATGGGTCGCCCATATGGTACGTGTGACTACAGATTCCCACCACGATTGACTTCAAAATTCCCTTATATCTTACAAAATACCTAATATGTATACAAAAAAATGATACAATTTAGTAGTAAATCACATTTCTAGACTTACTGTGGATTTGGTTTCATTATAAAAAATATATTTTACGAGAAAATTGAGTTTTTGTAAAGTGCGCCCATGTAACACATATACGCTAATTTCAAAATTTACTCAAAATCTGAATAAATTTCAAGTATATACACAAACAACAGGTTTCATTTAGTAGTAAATCACATTCTAAGACTAACTGTGGTATTCATTTTATTATAAAAAATATATTTTATGAGAAAAAAAGGGATATTGTATGGGTCGCCCATATGGTACGTGTGACTACAGATTCCCACCACGATTGACTTCAAAATTCCCTTATATCTTACAAAATACCTAATATGTATACAAAAAAATGATACAATTTAGTAGTAAATCACATTTCTAGACTTACTGTGGATTTGGTTTCATTATAAAAAATATATTTTACGAGAAAAATGAGTTTTTGTAAAGTGCGCCCATGTAACACATATACGCTAATTTCAAAATTTACTCAAAATCTGAATAAATTTCAAGTATATACACAAACAAAAGGTTTCATTTAGTAGTAAATCACATTCTAAGACTAACTGTGGTATTCATTTTATTATAAAAATATATTTTATGAGAAAAAAGGGATATTGTATGGGTCGCCCATATGGTACGTGTGACTACAGATTCCCACCACGATTGACTTCAAAATTCCCTTATATCTTACAAAATACCTAATATGTATACAAAAAAATGATACAATTTAGTAGTAAATCACATTTCTAGACTTACTGTGGATTTGGTTTCATTATAAAAAATATATTTTACGAGAAAATTGAGTTTTTGTAAAGTGCGCCCATGTAACACATATACGCTAATTTCAAAATTTACTCAAAATCTGAATAAATTTCCCGTATATACACAAACAAAAGGTTTCATTTAGTAGTAAATCACATTCTAAGACTAACTGTGGTATTCATTTTATTATAAAAAATATATTTTATGAGAAAAAAGGGATATTGTATGGGTCGCCCATATGGTACGTGTGACTACAGATTCCCACCACGATTGACTTCAAAATTCCCTTATATCTTACAAAATACCTAATATGTATACAAAAAAATGATACAATTTAGTAGTAAATCACATTTCTAGACTTACTGTGGATTTGGTTTCATTATAAAAAATATATTTTACGAGAAAATTGAGTTTTTGTAAAGTGCGCCCATGTAACACATATACGCTAATTTCAAAATTTACTCAAAATCTGAATAAATTTCAAGTATATACACAAACAAAAGGTTCCATTTAGTAGTAAATCACATTCTAAGACTAACTGTCGTATTCATTTTATTATAAAAAATATTTTATGAGAAAAAAGGGATATCGTATGGTGCGCCCTTATGGTACGTGTGACTACAGATTCCCACCACGATTGACTTCAAAATTCCCTTATATCTTACAAAATACCTAATATGTATACAAAAAATGATACAATTTAGTAGTAAATCACATTTCTAGACTTACTGTGGATTTGGTTTCATTATAAAAAATATATTTTACGAGAAAATTGAGTTTTTGTAAAGTGCGCCCATGTAACACATAAACGCTAATTTCAAAATTTACTCAAAATCTGAATAAATTTCCCGTATATACACAAACAAAGGTTTCATTTAGTAGTAAATCACATTCTAAGACTAACTGTGGTATTCATTTTATTATAAAAAATATATTTTATGAGAAAAAAGGGATATTGTATGGATCGCCCATATGGTACGTGTGACTACAGATTCCCACCACGATTGACTTCAAAATTCCCTTATATCTTACAAAATACCTAATATGTATACAAAAAAATGATACAATTTAGTAGTAAATCACATTTCTAGACTTACTGTGGATTTGGTTTCATTATAAAAAATATATTTTACGAGAAAATTGAGTTTTTGTAAAGTGCGCTAGTGTAACACATATACGCTAATTTCAAAATTTACTCAAAATCTGAATAAATTTCCAGTATATACACAAACAAATATTTCATTTAGTAGTAAATCACATTCTAAGACTAACTGTGGTATTCATTTTATTATAAAAAATATATTTTATGAGAAAAAAGGGATATTGTATGGGTCGCCCATATGGTACGTGTGACTACAGATTCCCACCACGATTGACTTCAAAATTCCCTTATATCTTACAAAATACCTAATATGTATACAAAAAATGATACAATTTAGTAGTAAATCACATTTCTAGACTTACTGTGGATTTGGTTTCATTATAAAAAATATATTTTACGAGAAAATTGAGTTTTTGTAAAGTGCGCTCATGTAACACATATACGCTAATTTCAAAATTTACTCAAAATCTGAATAAATTTCAAGTATATACACAAACAAAAGGTTTCATTTAGTAGTAAATCACATTCTAAGACTAACTGTGGTATTCATTTTATTATAAAAAATATATTTTATGAGAAAAAAAGGGATATTGTATGGGTCGCCCTTATGGTACGTGTGACTACAGATTCCCACCACGATTGACTTCAAAATTCCCTTATATCTTACAAAATACCTAATATGTATACAAAAAAATGATACAATTTAGTAGTAAATCACATTTCTAGACTTACTGTGGATTTGGTTTCATTATAAAAATATATTTTACGAGAAAAATGAGTTTTTGTAAAGTGCGCCCATGTAACACATATACGCTAATTTCAAAATTTACTCAAAATCTGAATAAATTTCCCGTATATACACAAACAAAGGTTTCATTTAGTAGTAAATCACATTCCTAAGACTAACTGTGGTATTCATTTTATTATAAAAATATATTTTATGAGAAAAAAGGGATATTGTATGGGTCGCCCATATGGTACGTGTGACTACAGATTCCCACCACGATTGACTTCAAAATTCCCTTATATCTTACAAAATACCTAATATGTATACAAAAAATGATACAATTTAGTAGTAAATCACATTTCTAGACTTACTGTGGATTTGGTTTCATTATAAAAAATATATTTTACGAGAAAAATTAGTTTTTGCAAAGTGCGCCCATGTAACACATAAACGCTAATTTCAAAATTTACTCAAAATCTGAATAAATTTCTCCGTATATACACAAACAAAGGTTTCATTTAGTAGTAAATCACATTCTAAGACTAACTGTGGTATTCATTTTATTATAAAAATATATTTTATGAGAAAAAAGGGATATTGTATGGGTCGCCCATATGGTACGTGTGACTACAGATTCCCACCACGATTGACTTCAAAATTCCCTTATATCTTACAAAATACCTAATATGTATACAAAAAAAATGATACAATTTAGTAGTAAATCACATTTCTAGACTTACTGTGGATTTGGTTTCATTATAAAAAATATATTTTACGAGAAAAATGAGTTTTTGTAAAGTGCGCCCATGTAACACATAAACGCTAATTTCAAAATTTACTCAAAATCTGAATAAATTTCCCGTATATACACAAACAAAAGGTTTCATTTAGTAGTAAATCACATTCTAAGACTAACTGTGGTATTCATTTTATTATAAAAAATATATTTTATGAGAAAAAAGGGATATTGTATGGGTCGCCCATATGGTACGTGTGACTACAGATTCCCACCACGATTGACTTCAAAATTCCCTTATATCTTACAAAATACCTAATATGTATACAAAAAAAATGATACAATTTAGTAGTAAATCACATTTCTAGACTTACTGTGGATTTGGTTTCATTATAAAAAATATATTTTACGAGAAAATTGAGTTTTTGTAAAGTGCGCCCATGTAACACATATACGCTAATTTCAAAATTTACTCAAAATCTGAATAAATTTCTCGTATATACACAAACAAATGTTTCATTTAGTAGTAAATCACATTCTAAGACTAACTGTGGTATTCATTTTATTATAAAAAATATATTTTATGAGAAAAAAAGGGATATTGTATGGAGTCGCCCATATGGTACGTGTGACTACAGATTCCCACCACGATTGACTTCAAAATTCCCTTATATCTTACAAAATACCTAATATGTATACAAAAAAATGATACAATTTAGTAGTAAATCACATTTCTAGACTTACTGTGGATTTGGTTTCATTATAAAAAATATATTTTACGAGAAAATTGAGTTTTTGTAAAGTGCGCCCATGTAACACATAAACGCTAATTTCAAAATTTACTCAAAATCTGAATAAATTTCCCGTATATACACAAACAAAAGGTTTCATTTAGTAGTAAATCACATTCTAAGACTAACTGTGGTATTCATTTTATTATAAAAAATATATTTTATGAGAAAAAAGGGATATTGTATGGGTCGCCCATATGGTACGTGTGACTACAGATTCCCACCACGATTGACTTCAAAATTCCCTTATATCTTACAAAATACCTAATATGTATATAAAAAAATGATACAATTTAGTAGTAAATCACATTTCTAGACTTACTGTGGATTTGGTTTCATTATAAAAAATATATTTTACGAGAAAAATGAGTTTTTGTAAAGTGCGCCCATGTAACACATATACTCTAATTTCAAAATTTACTCAAAATCTGAATAAATTTCTCGTATATACACAAACAAAAGGTTTCATTTAGTAGTAAATCACATTCTAAGACTTACTGTGGTATTCATTTTATTATAAAAAATATATTTTATGAGAAAAAAGGGATATTGTATGGGTCGCCTTACTTATGGTACGTGTGACTACAGATTCCCACCACGATTGACTTCAAAATTCCCTTATATCTTACAAAATACCTAATATGTATACAAAAAAATGATACAATTTAGTAGTAAATCACATTTCTAGACTTACTGTGGATTTGGTTTCATTATAAAAAATATATTTTACGAGAAAATTGAGTTTTTGTAAAGTGCGCTCATGTAACACATATACGCTAATTTCAAAATTTACTCAAAATCTGAATAAATTTCCAGTATATACACAAACAAAAGGTTTCATTTAGTAGTAAATCACATTCTAAGACTAACTGTGGTATTCATTTTATTATAAAAAATATATTTTATGAGAAAAAAGGGATATTGTATGGGTCGCCCATATGGTACGTGTGACTACAGATTCCCACCACGATTGACTTCAAAATTCCCTTATATCTTACAAAATACCTAATATGTATACAAAAAAATGATACAATTTAGTAGTAAATCACATTTCTAGACTTACTGTGGATTTGGTTTCATTATAAAAAATATATTTTACGAGAAAATTGAGTTTTTGTAAAGTGCGCCCATGTAACACATATACGCTAATTTCAAAATTTACTCAAAATCTGAATAAATTTCAAGTATATACACAAACAAAAGGTTTCATTTAGTAGTAAATCACATTCTAAGACTAACTGTGGTATTCATTTTATTATAAAAATGTATTTTATGAGAAAAAAAGGGATATTGTATGGGTCGCCATTATGGTACGTGTGACTACAGATTCCCACCACGATTGACTTCAAAATTCCCTTATATCTTACAAAATACCTAATATGTATACAAAAAAATGATACAATTTAGTAGTAAATCACATTTCTAGACTTACTGTGGATTTGGTTTCATTATAAAAAATATATTTTACGAGAAAAATTAGTTTTTGTAAAGTGCGCCCATGTAACACATAAACGCTAATTTCAAAATTTACTCAAAATCTGAATAAATTTCCCGTATATACACAAACAAAAGGTTTCATTTAGTAGTAAATCACATTCTAAGACTAACTGTGGTATTCATTTTATTATAAAAAATATATTTTATGAGAAAAAAGGGATATTGTATGGGTCGCCCATATGGTACGTGTGACTACAGATTCCCACCACGATTGACTTCAAAATTCCCTTATATCTTACAAAATACCTAATATGTATACAAAAAAATGATACAATTTAGTAGTAAATCACATTTCTAGACTTACTGTGGATTTGGTTTCATTACATAAAATATATTTTACGAGAAAAATGAGTTTTTGTAAAGTGCGCCCATGTAACACATATACGCTAATTTCAAAATTTACTCAAAATCTGAATAAATTTCCCGTATATACACAAACAAAAGGTTTCATTTAGTAGTAAATCACATTCTAAGACTAACTGTGGTATTCATTTTATTATAAAAATATATTTTATGAGAAAAAGGGATATTGTATGGGTCGCCCATATGGTACGATGTGACTACAGATTCCCACCACGATTGACTTCAAAATTCCCTTATATCTTACAAAATACCTAATATGTATACAAAAAAATGATACAATTTAGTAGTAAATCACATTTCTAGACTTACTGTGGATTTGGTTTCATTATAAAAAATATATTTTACGAGAAAAAATGAGTTTTTGTAAAGTGCGCCCATGTAACACATATACGCTAATTTCAAAATTTACTCAAAATCTGAATAAATTTCCCGTATATACACAAAAAAAGGTTTCATTTAGTAGTAAATCACATTCTAAGACTAACTGTGGTATTCATTTTATTATAAAAAATATATTTTATGAGAAAAAAGGGATATTGTATGGGTCGCCCATATGGTACGTGTGACTACAGATTCCCACCACGATTGACTTCAAAATTCCCTTATATCTTACAAAATACCTAATATGTATACAAAAAATGATACAATTTAGTAGTAAATCACATTTCTGGACTTACTGTGCATTTGGTTTCATTATAAAAAATATATTTTACGAGAAAAATGAGTTTTTGTAAAGTGCGCCCATGTAACACATAAACGCTAATTTCAAAATTTACTCAAAATCTGAATAAATTTCCCGTATATACACAAACAAAAGGTTTCATTTAGTAGTAAATCACATTCTAAGACTAACTGTGGTATTCATTTTATTATAAAAAATATATTTTATGAGAAAAAGGGATATTGTATGGGTCGCCTATATGGTACGTGTGACTACAGATTCCCACCACGATTGACTTCAAAATTCCCTTATATCTTACAAAATACCTAATATGTATACAAAAAATGATACAATTTAGTAGTAAATCACATTTCTAGACTTACTGTGGATTTGGTTTCATTATAAAAAATATATTTTACGAGAAAATTGAGTTTTTGTAAAGTGCGCCCATGTAACACATATACGCTAATTTCAAAATTTACTCAAAATCTGAATAAATTTCTCGTATATACACAAACAAAGGTTTCATTTAGTAGTAAATCACATTCTAAGACTAACTGTGGTATTCATTTTATATAAAAAAATATATTATATTAGAAAAAAGGGATATTGTATGGGTCGCCCATATGGTACGTGTGACTACAGATTCCCACCACGATTGACTTCAAAATTCTTTTATATCTTACAAAATACCTAATATGTATCCAAAAAAATGATACAATTTAGTAGTAAATCACATTTCTAGACTTACTGTGGATTTGGTTTCATTATAAAAAATATATTTTACGAGAAAAATGAGTTTTTGTAAAGTGCGCCCATGTAACACATAAACGCTAATTTCAAAATTTACTCAAAATCTGAATAAATTTCCCGTATATACACAAACAAAAGGTTTCATTTAGTAGTAAATCACATTCTAAGACTAACTGTGGTATTCATTTTATTATAAAAAAAATATTTTATGAGAAAAAAGGGGTGATTTCAGATTCCTCCCACGATTGACTTCAAAATTCCCTTATATCTTACAAAATACCTAATATGTATACAAAAAAATGATACAATTTAGTAGTAAATCACATTTCTCGACTTACTGTGGATTTGGTTTCATTATAAAAAATATATTTTACGAGAAAAATGAGTTTTTGTAAAGTGTGCCCATGTAACACATATACGCTAATTTCAAAATTTACTCAAAATCTGAATAAATTTCCCGTATATACACAAACAAAAGGTTTCATTTAGTAGTAAATCACATTCTAAGACTAACTGTGGTATTCATTTTATTATAAAAATATATTTTATGAGAAAAAGGGATATTGTATGGTGCGCCCATATGGTACGTGTGACTAATGATTCCCACCACGATTGACTTCAAAAGTCCCTTATATCTTACAAAATAAATAATATGTATACAAAAAATGATACAATTTAGTAGTAAATCACATTTCTAGACTTACTGTGGATTTGGTTTCATTATAAAAAATATATTTTACGAGAAAAATGAGTTTTTGTAAAGTGTGCCCATGTAACACATATACGCTAATTTCAAAATTTACTCAAAATCTGAATAAATTTCCCGTATATACACAAACAAAAGGTTTCATTTAGTAGTAAATCACATTCTAAGACTAACTGTGGTATTCATTTTATTATAAAAAATATATTTTATGAGAAAAAGGGATATTGTATGGGTCGCCCATATGGTACGTGTGATTCCCACCACGATTGACTTCAAAATTCCCTTATATCTTACAAAATACCTAATATGTATACAAAAAAATGAAACAATTTAGTAGTAAATCACATTTCTGGACTTACTGTGCATTTGGTTTCATTATAAAAAATATATTTTACGAGAAAAATGAGTTTTTGTAAAGTGCGCCCATGTAACACATAAACGCTAATTTCAAAATTTACTCAAAATCTGAATAAATTTCAAGTATATACACAAACAAAAGGTTCCATTTAGTAGTAAATCACATTCTAAGACTAACTGTCGTATTCATTTTATTATAAAAAATATATTTTATGAGAAAAAAGGGATATCGTATGGGTCGCCCATATGGTACGTGTGACTACAGATTCCCACCACGATTGACTTCAAAATTCCCTTATATCTTACAAAATACCTAATATGTATCCAAAAAAAATGATACAATTTAGTAGTAAATCACATTTCTAGACTTACTGTGGATTTGGTTTCATTATAAAAAATATATTTTACGAGAAAATTGAGTTTTTGTAAAGTGCGCCCATGTAACACATATACGCTAATTTCAAAATTTACTCAAAATCTGAATAAATTTCTCGTATATACACAAACAAAAGGTTTCATTTAGTAGTAAATCACATTCTAAGACTAACTGTGGTATTCATTTTATTATAAAAAATATATTTTATGAGAAAAAAGGGATATTGTATGGGTCGCCCATATGGTACGTGTGACTACAGATTCCCACCACGATTGACTTCAAAATTCCCTTATATCTTACAAAATACCTAATATGTATACAAA